>CM042331.1:4643291-4685791 GCA_023566125.1 Zingel zingel
ACGTAAAAATTGGCCGGAATTCTCCTTTAAGAGAGATCGCTGCAGTCTGCAGCGGTGAAACAAGCTACAATGTAAGTTAATAGGACAGTTGTCCAGCTTGTATTTATCTTCACAAAAGTGCTCGTTTTGCCAGGAGTTTATCTCAGGACACTTTACAGATAGAGTAGGTCCAGACCACACTCTATAATTTACAAAGACCCAACAATTCCTCCTCCCAACTGGACGGCCTGGAACACATCCCAGGGGGCTTCCTTACCAGGTGCCCAAACCACCTCAACTTGAGCCAAACCATGCTGTGGAAACAAGGCTGAATTAAAGAAGTGAAACAATTCAATTCAATTTATAGTATCAATTCATAACAAGAGTTTATGTCAAGACACTTTTACTGATAGAGTAGGTCTAGACCACACTCTATAATTTACAAAGACCCAACAATTCCAGTAATTCCAAGACAGTTGTATCAGGCTGAGTAAAGGTTACTAGAGAGCTAATATTTGTTGGGTTGGAACCATTGAATCCTGCAGCAACCATGTGGATTGTGATCCGGCTCCTGTTGCAGGTTCCTTTGCTGGGCATTAGCTAACCTAGCTCAGGGCTCAGCTTGTTCTCTCATTACTAGTCTCGCAATGCCAGACCTTCCTCCACAGCGCTGCGAAGGAGGGTCTGGCTAGTCCACAAAGCATTCCGGGATGGGAGAAAAACGTGCTCTGGTTTATTGATATTTCTTTAAATCAATTACAATCGTCTTGGGCGACGCTGAGCAACGGTGCCTCTGCTAAATAGTCTCGGGAAGGAAGTTGTTTTGGTGGAACATGTGTACGTTCAAAAGTAGTTTTAGTCGTGCAACAGAAAACTCAGATTGGACAGATAGTCTAGCTAGCTGTCTGGATTTACCCTGCAGAGATCTGAGGAGCAGTTAACTATAGTCCTCACAAATCCACCAGAGGTTAGAACGCCAACACAGAGACAGAGGAAGGTGACGGACATCTGGCCGAAAAGGCCACTGTGCTGCTGCTCACTGTATTCATACCCAGACGAGAATCGATTAACTTCACACCAGCATAGCCCCTTCTCTTCCCCTCAGACCTGTCAGGCAAAGTGCTCCCTCGCACAAGAAATGTCATCAGTGTTTACCCAAAGCTCCTAACCTTGGGATCTGTGGCCAAATGCCACGCAGTTCAAACGGCGAGCCAACCGCCTCAAAAAAATGTGGTATTGCCGCATAGAGAACAAAGCACAGACCTTTGCCCCGAGCAGCACAGAGGCAAATTTGTCACTGCGTTATGAAGAGGTGAAACAGAGCAATTTGTCTCAGAGGGAGTGATAGAAGCTGGTTAATAGAAGCAGCCAGAGGGAGAGACAGCGAGGGTATCAGGAAGAGGGGAAGTGAGGGGAGATCAAAGGAGTGGCTGTGTATGTATGTATGTATGTGTGTGTGTGTGTGTGTGTGTGTGTGTGTGTGTGTGTGTGTGTGTGTGTGTGTGTGTGTGTGTGTGTGTGTGTGTGTGTGTGTGTGTGTGTGTGTGTGTGTTTCTTGTTTGCTGTAATGACTACACTTTGACCCCTGCAGGACAGCACAGGCATGAAGCTGTGGAAGAAGAGGTGGTTCGTTCTGTGCGACATGTGCCTCTTCTACTACCGTGGTAAGGACACACACACACACACACAAACACACACATCCAGATGTGTGATGCAGTCTGTGAATTTAAGTGGTATTAATTGTCAAATCAAAAGCAAGTCCATGTTTTGTTCAAGGACAATTCAAGAAAGCACATTGACTATTTCAAGGATCATACCAGTCATGTTTGAAGGCCATCCCATGTTAAACTCATTATTACAAACAGATTTGACCAAAGAAGGGACAACTCTGAATCAATCTGGAGGACATTTATGACAACATCATGAATGCAGTTTTACCTATCCAAACTGTCGGATTGGTATCTGCCCCACTTTTCTATTCCACTTTGGTGTTTTTTGCTGCGGTCATCACTTCCTGCATGTGCTTCGCAATAAATACATTGTAATGCAAAGGCAGTAGTAGGCCTTTACTTTGAAACCGCAAGTATTGACAGTGCCATTTGCGGTTAGATGGCGTAACCAAAAAATGACTCAATTTAGTCAAAAGTACATTTTCTGCTCTATTACTGCACTCGCTATCAACACAACCCCTGAGTTTAAATTCAGTGTGGGGCCCTCAACCATCATCGCAACACCAAATGAGGGATTATCTTTTGGAAGAATGCTGTTCATCCCTCCAGTGGAGTTCCGCTCACGGTTGGAGAGTTCTGGAGACTTAACACCTTATGATCACACTTTATGTTGTTCTCGGCTGTCATTTGTCACCAAACTGTATGTTCCATAGTCTCACATCTCACAACACACAGAGAGAGAGAGAGGAAGGTGAGATGTCTGCCTTTATCCTGGAAATGTACTTCCATTGATCCAGACTAGACTGTATGTTCCATTACAGAGCATTTTTTCAAAGCAGCAGAATCCAATGTTTTCCAAGATTCCAAATATGTCAGGGTTAGTTTAAAAGAAAAGTATGACATATGCACAAGGTAACTTGTAAATAACTCCACTATTGAACGGCTGAATTATGGGGGGAAAAAAATACATTGTTGTCACTACTGGTATCTGGCCATGCTCCCATAGAGGTTCCACCCAATACAGTGGAGGTGAATGGATTGTGTTTGTGCTCTCATCATTGATAAAGTGTTTATTTGAAGGTATCTATATAAGAGTGACATGACACTGTCATGAACACATGACAGTCATGACACAGTCATGAACCCTAAGAGGTGAATTATACTGGCCGTTCCCAAACATGGCGCGCACCATCGTGACGTCAAAATGACGTAGATCCTGCCGGCACGCCCGGATTTATAGCGCGCAATAAAGGGGAAACGGGAAGCATGAACGAGCTCCTGGGCAACCGGATACCAGGACTCGCTTGTAAAATTAAGTTTAAGATGAGTTATTTTATGGTGAATAAAAGGCTTGATCCCACCAAGTAGGTCATCCAATCAAATCAAAGCATTGACGTAACTGCTGCTGCCAGTTCTGCCGTTGTTTACCTTTTTCTTCTTCTTCTAGTCCGTAGAAAGAGCAAAGTCGGTAGCCTTTCCTTATTAGCGCCACCTGTGTTCAGGAGAAGACTGCAACTAGTGTCGCGACCACCAGCGCATGTATAAATATGTATTGTATATTTCACGATGTCACATATGCACGCCAGCTGGGCTGCGGTTACTGTAAAAACGCTTTACCCTAACCCTAAACGTTTATGACTTGTTAATAATGTTTATGACACGTTCATGACAGTGTCATGCCACTCTTATGTAGATACCTTCAAGTAAAGTACCTTTATTTCACTGGGCTCATGTACCTTCGACGAGGTAGTGTAACAAAAAAATAACATATATGAAACGCTATCACAACGCTGTTTTTATCGCTTAATCAAGAGCCGAGTCCAGAGGTTAAGTGTCCTAGCCAGTTAAAAGTAGTTGTCCTTGCTTTCACCCACAGTTGCGACGCCCGCGCTGCAGCACCACTTATTTACAACTTTAGGTTCACAAGAGCTCATCTGTTCCTCCGTCGTGTCTCCTAAACCCTTGAGAGATTTTTCCATCTCCGTAAATTGCCAAATTAGCTGCTCCCAGAGCGCAATCAGCAGCCGCTTTCATGACAAACCCGAGGGAAAATTGGATGTTTATTGGCTTAGCCAGCCAGAGACGAGAGCGAGGAGGCGTCCTCTGGAAGGACAATGTCGTGCTCAGCTTCGGATAATAACCTCTTCTTCGTCTTCCTTTTTTCTCTCCTGCTTGCTTTATCACTTTATTGTAAGTACCGTCTGTATCACATTAGGCAGCTTCTCCAGGCTTTCCCAATGTTTGGCAGTACAACTTGGTGAAGTTGATTACGCTGGATTCATCCTCTGTGAGCTGAATAAGGGCGGAAAGAGCACCAAAATACTTTACTCAAATAAAAAAGTACTCTGACTTTAAAGAACTTTTACTTAAAGGACAATTCTGGCGCAAAATGAACCTAGGGGTTAATAACAGATGTCTCTGGGATATGTTTTCATGCTAATCGAATGTGTCTCTAGCTTGAAACAAGCTAGCGCAAACCGCTGATTAGCTTATAATGCTAGTCTTCGGGGCACGGGTAAAGTAAAAAGAATTGTCCTTTAAGTATAAATAAGCTAATAATAACCCAACAATTCCCCCCAAGAGCAAGCCTTTGGTGCAACAGTGGCGAGGAAAAACTTCCTTTTTACAGGCAGAAACCTATATATGGAAAGTTCATAAAGACTCTGAAAGAGTTACATATACATTGTACTGTTCGAGAGAAACAGTGAACAGGTAAAAGAGCAAAGATACCAATATGTCCAGGTAAGATGTCTGGGGTTACATATACAGCTTTACAGTTTTTCTTGATTGCTTTGACCTGCTTAAAGAAACTGGGATCCACTTGGTTTTCATCATCACTGTCTCAGCAGAGCAGAAGACACTTCTTGCAAATGTGTTAACCCTTTCTCATTGGATTGACACATTTTCCCCAACCTTTTGCAGAACAGTTAACACAGATGTCATTCAAGCAGTCCAAACACCATTGTTTTAGCTATGGTGACCAAACAGAAACCATCTGTTCCTAACTATTAGAAACTACCTACAGCAGTAGGACATCACTGAAGCACCTGTTTGGCACTCCTTCACACAAATCTTCAATTAGCAGTCAGTCTGCAGGGTTAGGCCATGTGGCCCCATCGTCAAGACAGAAGAGACTCAATAGTGGCTATTTCTTATACTCTACAGTAATAGATGTTTATAATTTACTGTAATATATGTATTATGTTTAATATTTACAGTATTTCAGTTTTCAGTATCAAAATAAGAATCAATGGAATCAATAAAATTAGCATCAAAGCATTTCTGATTCTGGATCTAATTCTTTGCAAGAAGGCAAATTTGTCAACTAATGTCATTGGCGTGAAAGCTACGTACAGTAATAGGCTACAATGACAAGCAATGGTGCACTGATTCCCACTGAGTGCTGTATTTAGTATTTTGTTGTCCACTGTGTAATGGTTGATTGGAAGAGCTCATACACTTGTTTGCAAGTTGTGTTGTTTGAAGGCAAAATTAGCATATTTTAAATGTTTTGGCACGGTTAGAGCCTTTTGCAAACAAAATGTGTCATTTTGACCGTGAGTGCCACTGTTTAGGCCTGTGTGTTAACTGTTTTGAAAATGTGGAGTTTGAGTTGACTGCTGCTAAAAAAAAAAATTAAAAACACTTTATTTACTACAGTATAACTGTGCACTTTCAGAAAGTCATGCAGGTGGAAGCAATGGAAATATCACATTCATTTGTATTTATAGATTATTTAGATGCATGGCAAGAGAGGACATCTAATGTGATGATGAAAACGTGTGGCCTGATGCTGGAGAGAGGCAGGATTAGCCCCACAATGCTTTGTTACTATTACGTTCCTTTAGTTTGTAACTTTTTTCCCCCAGTAATTACGTAAATTACTACAGACAAAATAAAAATATATATCTATTAAAGCAAACTGCTGTTTTTCATTCCTTCTTGTTTACCTTAAAAGCTGGTTCATGTGAAAGAATTTCTCTTTTCTTTAAAGAACATATTGATTTTGTGTGAATTTCACACAAAATCAATATGTTCTCAGATTATTGAAAAGTTTGTGGGCGCCCGGATAGCTCAGTTGGTAGAGCGGGCGCCCATATGTAGAGGTTTACTCCTCGACGCAGTGGGCTCCGGTTCGATTCAGACCTGCGGCCCTTTGCTGCATGTCATTCCCCCTCTCATTCCCCTTTCATTTCTTCAGCCGTCCTGTCAAAAATGAAGGCCGAAAATGCCCCAAAAAATAATCTAGATGAAAAGTGTGTAATGTCTGTCTTGGTGTTTGATGCTAGTGTTTTTACTCTGTGTTCTGAGTGACAGTGTGTGTGTCTCAGTGTGTTCTGAGTGACAGTGTGTGTGAAGAGTTGTGTTTTGCAGCTGATGTGAACTGTTTAGTTCAGGTGACTGTTGCTAATGCAGACTGGAGTTAGAGTTTTGCACATGTGGCTTCAGTTGTGACCGCTGTCGTTTAGAAATCCAAAAAAAACTAAAAGTAAGTCATTTATAAAATATAATGTAAATGTTACTGCTGTACCTTTTCAAAATAAGTGGGGGGGGGGGGGGCTGAAGAATAGTTTTCACATCCTTCTCTTTATCTATATGCCTAGGATGTTTTATCAAAGAACTGAGTGCATTAACATTTAACCCTGGTAGGACAAAAGACGCACTGGTGAGTCCAAGCCATGTTTGACAACACTCCTACTCAAAAAGCAATATTACAAAATTTGATTTTCAACATTGATTTACTATTTCATTCATATATTACGCTACTTGTGTGAACCCAAGACTTTTATAAACTCATTTCAAGCATCAAAACAACTGAGTTTAGAGTTGTTTTCGCAAGAGATTTGAGAAATTTCAAAAATTGAACATCAACTTTTCAGCTTTTATCTCTTTACAGATTGCTCTGGAACACATTTGGGCCTCAGTGTACAGAACGCTGAGTTTGTTCTGAACATCTTCATATGAAACACGTGTATCTGGTTAGATGCAAATATCCTAAAAATGTGAACTTAAAAAGAAATGTAAAAATACCCTTAGACCTCAAAGGGTTAAATGTGTACACATTTGTGTGCCCTTGACTTGGGCGTGTGTGTGTGTGTGTGTGTGTGTGTGTGTGTGTGTGTGTGTGTGTGTGTGTGTGTGTGTGTGTGTGTGTGTGTGTGTGTGTGTGTGTGTGTGTGTGTGTGTGTGTGTGTGTTTGTTGTAAAGCACTTTGTCCATTACGGTATGAAAGCATTATGTAAGTGCCATTCGATGCGACATCAAACTTGTCACTTTGGGCTTTAAGGTTAAAGTGGTCGCCCTTATGCAGCTAGTTTGATGGACATTCAGTGGAATGTAAATGTGTAAACTATGATTATTTGCACATGTATGTATAAGCATGCAGCCTACTGTAACTGCAACTGTCTGTTTTACTTATACAAACAGAAATAAACAAGAAGGAAATGTTCCTAAATTTGAATTCCAACTAGATGATGTAAGCAGTCAGATCTGACAGAAATTGGGCTGCACAGCCTACAAAAAGCTATGTTGGATGTAGAGTACAGACATTACTTATTACGTACATGTAATTAGTTACTTCCACCCCTGGACTTAAGCTACTTTTGCACTAGAATATAGCTTGTGTGGACAAATTAATATTTTGTCCATCAATATAATACTTACCTTATAATATATATATATATATATATATATATATATATATATATATATATATATATATATATATATATATAAATATATATATATATATATATATATATATATATATAAATAATAATTACCTTGTGGGCACAAGTTCTTATCTTAACATATCTTGTGTGAACTAGATATGAATCTAATATCTTGTGTGCACAAATTATTCTGTTGTGTGCATCTTTTGAAGTTCCATAGATGTCCAAAAGTCAACTCAAGTCAACTTTATTGTCAATTCTGCAATATGTACAGAGCAATTGAAAATACATTTCTCTCTAAACCACGGTGCAATAAGGACACGTACAACAAGCATAATATAAAAGATAAGATATATATATATATATATATATATATACATACAATAGAAATAAAAAAAGATATGTAATATATACAATACAGTTATAAAATCTAAATAGTGCAAATGTAAGCCAAAACCAAACAGCATAGGAAACTGAAGATAGCCTGGGGAATGAAGCTGTTAAAATAAGGACTTCATCTGGTTGTTATAAACCATAATAATCATGTAACCAAGCCTTTATCTTAGTAGTTACAGTTTGTGTGTATGGGTTAGGGACTCATCTGAACAAAAAATGTTTTCGTGACAGATTTGCAGCTTCTTCAAACCTGAGTGAAGAACCTTGAAATGTCAAACCACCCACTCACACTGCAGTGTATACCAACAGCATGTCAGCTCACGTGTTCCCTTTCTGTCTCACTCCTTTTCTGTGTGTGTGTGTGTGTGTGTGTGTTCTGTATCTCAATAATTCAGCAGCGGGGATGGGGCCGGAGGAGCTGCACGGTGAGCCGTGCAGCCTCGGCTAAAGCAAACAGCAGCGCTGGCTGCAGGCTCTATAGGTTTTTGCTGCAGCTGGTGCAGCAGACGTTTCTCTGCCTGCATTGTGCTGCCTTCACTTTGTAGCCTAGAAGCTCCCATCAAAGCAGCATTGCGCTAAACAGATCACAGAGAGGCGATGGAAGGATGCTCAGTTTGTTGTTGCCAGGGATGCACCGAATCCAGGATTCAGCTTCAGATTCGGCTGACTATTGGGCTTTTTGACTACAGGAAGGTGTTGACGTAGGTGGAGCGTTCAATGCAATAGGCTGTGAGAAAGTGAAAATGGAACTCGTGGGCAGAAAAAATGTTGTTTGGCAGTACTTTCAGTCAAAAGAAGGCCATTCAAGTCCAGCTACATGTTCAATCTGCAATGCCGATTAGTCTGGTGGTGGCGAGGACCCTAAACAATACACAACATCACCGCTGTTACAACATCTGGTATCAAACATCCGAAAGAATACGAGTTGTGCATGAAGGAATCTACAGACAACAGCCAAAATGCAGCAACTTCAGGTACGGCAAAGGAAGGACAGTCACAGCTAAAAACTGGTGTTAACCAGACGACCATTACCAGCTTTGCTCAGGCCTATGGTAATTGTCAAAATAGTTTTTCGCACTTGTCTTCCTGGCATAATGTTACCTATTCTTTTTTTTTTTTTTACAGTTAAAATAAAATGAAAAATACACTGCTGTGGACGTTGTTGACTTCATTAATGTGTTTACTGTGTTAATGGACTGAGGATGGGAGGAGGATTCAGTTTCAGATTTGACAGAATCTTAACCAGTGGATTCGGTATTCAGCCGAACACCACAAATCTGGATTCTGTTCATCCCTAGGCCTATTAAAAAAAAAAAATCTGCCCTCAATAAATACTTACTCGGTTAGAGGACTGTAATGCAGTCATGGCTGTGTTTCACATATGTTGTTGTGCTTCTGAAATGTGGAAAATGTTCCACGATGTGTACCACTCCAGGGCCGATTCTAGGATCAGAGCTTGAGGGGGTCCCTGAAACACTGAATTATGGGTAACACTTTACTTGAAGGTATCTACATAAGTGTAATGTGAAAAGGCTACCTTTATCTATTTCACTAGGCCCTGTTCCCAAAATGAATTCTGTTTGGTGTCTGCTTAATTCTTACTATCACTGATGTTGTAGGTTATTGTTTTAGTGTATTTGTTACTTTATTATTTGACATAGGTCTGTTCGGCAGGTTCATGGGTTCATAGTGTTGTGCTATGGTTCTGCCTGTGATGTGGGGGGGTAGCTCGGCTGCTCACCAGCTTAATCAGGGAGAGGATACAAGTTTGCCTCGTTAGGTCTTTTCTGAAGGGAGGGGCTGGGCAATCCTGAGGTGAAGAACAATAGGTAAGATAGTTCTGCAGTAACTGACATGTTTATAATATTTGGGGTGCCTATTGTAGTGGGTGCACATTTATGTAGAAATAGTATTGTCGGCAGTAACTGATCTATCCTATTGTAAAGTGTCCTGTAATCAGCTGTGCAGGGGAGGCTGAGGTAAAAAGGGCTTCAGGAGAAGAAGGCTTGAGGAATGTTGGCAGCTGGCTGTGAGGTTACTGTTATTTTGTCTCAGTTTAATATTGTCTTTTTTTGTATTTTGGTTTGAGTATATTTTGGCGTCATTTTGTTTTTGTCAGTACACCACCTGTCTATACTTTGTATATCACATTGCGCTTTTCTGCTTTTTTTTTGCACTTCTGGTTGGACGCAAACTGCATTTCGTTGTCTTTGTACTTGTACTCTGCACACAATGACAATAAAGTTGAATCTAATCTAAAACATTTTTTTTTTTAAAAGCACAGGGGAGACACTTTGTTTCTCCTCCGCCAGTCGGTACTCGCTCCGGAGCTAACCCCCTCACTCTCTCACTCGCTCTACCACACACTCCCCACGCACGCACGCACGCACGCACGCACACACACACACAACACACACACACACACACACACACACACACACACACACACACACACATACATGCCGGCCCTGCAATTCTCTTAAAGAGATACGCTAGAATGACGCAGACTCCAGCGCACAAGTATAAACTTTAGGCCACTTCCGTAGGCTACGACGTAAGCTCTGCGTGGAGCCTCCGCAGAACCATGAATCAGACTTTAGCCCCGACGTTAGCAACAAGCTAAAACGCTCCAGGCTCACTCACTTAAGGTGGACCAGCTGTTCTCATTTTAGTGACAAGCTGCTCAGCTGAACTTAGTGTGAGCTGTTGTGACAACCAGATGAAACTCATTTTGTATTGTTTATAGTTGTTCGACCAGACATCTGTAGCATTTTCTCCTCCCTTATTATACAAACGGGAAACTCAGGAAAATAACTTAAAATTTAAAATTTGAATTTAAAAATAACAGTTGAATCTTTTCATGTCTTTATTTTTCACCCCAAATTATAGATAATAGTAGTAGTATCGATAGGAGTATTGATAAGTATCAGTATTGATAAGCAGTATCTGTATTGATAAAATCCTAACTTACCAAAAATTATTTGTTTTTTCTTAATTTTTCAATGTCTTCATTGATTTTTTGCACTCAAAGGTAGTACATTACAACTTTGGTTTAACAAGTCCCCAACAAGACTTCTTTGTTCTGTGACTGTATAAAATCATTGTGCACAAACGTTTTCTGTGGAAGATGCTGGGGAAACTGATCTGGGTTACTTCTCCTCTGTAACTTCCCTGTGATTAATTACATAACACATTTGCAGTATTCACCTTTAACCATCTCTGTGTTTTCTGTGCTTTGATTATCCATAACAGTTGCACCTTTGCTATCACTCTCCAACACAATGCCTCGGTCCTTTCCCCTTCTGGACTTTACCACACAAAGATGAATAGTTAGTGTTTGTTATGAGCAGTCCAGCCGCTTATTCAGTCTACCACCTCCTGTGACACTGACCCATCTTTATTGATCGTATGTCCACTGAAGCTGAGCCAGATCCAGACACCACTTAGTTTAGTGTAGGTGGATGTGGCTTTGAATGCAAATGTCCCGCTCTATGTGACTCTTCTTCTTTCTTTGGTGCAGATGAGAAAGAGGATAGCATCCTGGGAAGTATCCTGCTGCCAAGCTTTCACATCTCCATGTTGTCTGTGGATGACCACATCAGCAGGAAATACGCCTTCAAGGTAAATCACTGCGTCTGCTTACAGTGTCTGTTTATGAATTAATAATGGTGGTGGTGATGATGGTGAAGCTAACAAAGTGCCTGAATGCTTTTATTTTTTTCTTCTTTCCCAAAACCAGGTTTAGAATGGTTTACTTAAAGGTGCACTATGAGTTCCTGCATGGTTTCAGCGTGATTTCATTTTTGTCTCAAATGGTAGTCATCACTCCTTGATCCGCTAGCTACCTGCCCCCTGAACACACCGTGAAAAAGCCCGGTCTCTGGAGACAACACAGGGGTCGTAAACGTCAAACAAACACTAGAGGCACAGGATAGGCACCAAAATACAACAAACACGTTCCAGCCAATCACCGACCAGATGGTTGGGGGAGGGGGTGGGGGTTAGTGACAGTTAGTCAGTTAGTCATGACAGTTACGGAAACATGGGGGGGTTTGTTTGGAGTTTACTTGGAACGTCAACAGAAGAGACAATGCAGGAACTCGTAGTGCACCTTTAAGTTCCACTCTTTTACCCTGACTGGATGGTCTTTAAACTAAACTGGTGGTCCCATCTATACACATACACACACATGCAGCCAGCTAATAGGAGCACATTGCTCATTAAACTCTTTGAGTAATCTAATACACTGTTTTAAAGGGAGAGTTCACAATTTTGGGTAATAGATTTATTTGTTTGTTGTTTTTTGAAAGAGGGGGAGAGAGATTTCATACTTCATATGTTCTCCATGTGTTCTTTTGTTTCATTTTTTGTTTTCTTTCTTACATTTGACCCTTAACTATTTCAAATGAATATACTGCTGTTTCTTTATTGACTCTAAATGAATTAACGCGCACACACACACGCACACAAACACGAACATATTATCCTCAATGCTTTGGCAAAAAATAAAAATCTGGAAATTCATGCCAATAAAGCAATTTGATTGCAATGAACTTAGTTTCTTATTAAGTTTACACAATGAAAACTGAAGAGTTGGGACTTGGGGCCACTGTACAGAGCCTCACAGTACACATATGTGAGAACACATTTTTTTTATAGTCACTTCCGGTAATTAAGGCACCCGGTACGGGCGGAGGAAGCAAAAGGGATATCATCTGTTCACCTGTGTGGTTTATGTGAATGAGACTACATCATATGACCTTTGGACACCTCTGTATGCCAGTAATACACTTGTGAAATGTCTTGGATGCACAACCTTGTTTGTTTCTCCTGCAAATAAATCTACAAAAGGATTATTGGAGCTGTGAGCCATTAACAGAAGCGCGTCTGGCAAATTAGTTTTTAGTTTTCAGAGAGTGGCCTATAACACGCACAGCTTAATCAAACACATACTGCACACACAGAACGTTGCTGGTCGGGTAAGTGTCATTCGTATTCATGCAGTTTTACCTACAGTATCCCAAGATACAGACAGGAGCCTCAAAGACTTTCACACTAGTGCGTTTTCACACTTCAGCTGAAACCCATGGAGAGACAGACAGGGAGCACACTCACACACACACACACACACACACACACACTCTCTTCTGCCAGCAGGGATGATGTAAAGACTCCCTGCTGGTATCTCAAGGTCCCCATCACAATGTTGTTTATCTCCTCCTCTCTCGGTTGATCTGTTTCTCCTCCTCCTATTTATCAATCTCTCACTGGCAATCTCTCCACCCTCCCCTCTCTCTCTCTCTCTCTCTCTCTCTCTCTCTCTCTCTCTCTCTCTCTCTCTCTCTCTACACTGCCAGGCCACTCACCCCAACATGCGGACGTATTATTTCTGCACTGACACATCCAAAGAGATGGAGTCCTGGATGAAAGTCATGACGGATGCTGCCCTCGTCCACTCTGAACCAGTGAGAAGGTCGGTACTCGTCACAGAGACGTGCCTACAGACAGACGGGGTGGTTGCGAAATAAAGTTAGACACACACAGTCACGTATTCTCCAGATT
The DNA here is from genome assembly GCA_023566125.1 of Zingel zingel. Classification (NCBI taxonomy): domain Eukaryota; kingdom Metazoa; phylum Chordata; class Actinopteri; order Perciformes; family Percidae; genus Zingel; species Zingel zingel. The sequence goes on from CM042331.1 coordinate 4,656,571, forward strand.
AGAGTGCTATAATATTCATGAAGTGTTTTATCATATCTCTAGGGTCATCCTAAATGCCTCCAAAAGTGCCTAGTTAAGAGTTTCCTCTCATGAAGACAGGAACAACTCCTCAACTAACAGACAGGCAGAGCTGAGCTTGTTGTCATGGGTGATATTGTGTTTCATGGAGGAACTTAACATGTCATAGTTAATTAGTTTCATTAACCCTGTGAGGACGCACTGGTGAGTCTAAGCGATGCTTGACACAATCCTACTCAAAAAGCTATATTACAAAATTTCATTTTAGACATTTATTTACTAGGATTTATGAGGTTAGTGATGTTGGACTGCTGTTATTTTGAACACAATTGTAGATGTTTAGATAATCCAAAAAAAGTAGGCCTACTATTACTGCACCCAACACAAAATGTCCCATATACAGTTTATTATACAGTGAGTACTGTATGACACTGAGGGAATATATTCACAGGTTTAAAGTCGTGGGTGTGAATATGAAGGCATAGCTCGGGAAACGGCCGTACTGTAAATCTTTTTTTTCCACAGAAAAATCATACATTCCACAAACAAGTGAACAAATGCATGACAGATCAGGTCTAACCACTAATTATTAAGAAAATAAAAAATAGAAGGAAGAAAAAAAAGAAATGCAAATAAATAAATCAATAAATAAAGGTGCTTGAGATTCCTTCCTTGTTTGACAACTCAGTTTTTGGATAAAAAAAAAAGATCTATCAGAGTGACAGAAAAAAGGGCTCAAAACAAAAAGAATAATTTCCATAAAGAAATAAGACACACAGCCCAGTATTTTGAACTCCCCATTGGTCTGTCCTCCCTATTAAATACAATAGTTTCTAAATATGACAGTAATGCTTCTCTGTGGTTGACCCAATACCCAGCGGGAACTGACTGTCCAGTCTTGCACTGTCCCAGGTTTCTGGCAGAGATCAGAGCAGGGGGGGTGACAGAGTTAAAGGGGCTGTCAGACAAACACAGGACTTCTGACACTTGAGTTATCGTTGACACCTCTGAGAAAACTTGACTCTTTGTCACATTCTTGTCTTTCTTTCTTGCCAGACTGGACAAGTTGAAAGTGGATCAGCGGACATCTCAGGAGTTGAACAACTTCCTGAACCACAGAGCCCTAACCCGGCCCGAGATCCAGAACAACGAACGCAACCGCGAGCCCGTGCGACAACACTCCCTGTCTCGAGTCGACGACAAACGGCAGAAAGACCTGGAGAAACACAACTGCCAGCGGGAGTACTACACCTTACAGCGAGACGGGGAGAAGTACTCGCTGAAGAAAGACGGCGTGAGCTACATGCTTCAGAAGGACGGAGAGAGTTACATGCTGCGAAAAGACGGGGAGAAGTCTTTGCTGCAGAAAGACGGAGAGGTGTGCGCACTCCACAGGGATCTGGAGAAGCATGCTGTCCAGAACAAGGACGAAAAGTGCACTGTGACGCCGACGGAGGAGAAATATGCTCCGTCTAAAGTTGGAGAGAAGTACCTGCTCGCGAAGGATGGAGAGAAATACGCACTGCAAAAAATAGGAGACAGGCACACACTCCAGAAAGATGGACCGAAATATGTTCCCCAGAAGCAGGTGAAGAGACAGCTATCATTAAAGGAGACAGAGAGGTACGGCGTCATGAGGGAGATGGAGAATAAATATGGTACCATACAGGTTTTGGACAAATACGGCACTCTGAAGGAAGTGATGAAATACAGCACGCTCCGGGAAGGGGATAAATACGCTACTCTCAGAGATGCAGGGAAGTATGCTACGATCCGTGGCGGGGATAGATATGGCTTCCAGAGAGACCCGAGTGCAGAGAGGTCTCTGACTAAAATCAGCAGCATCAAGCTGCAGCCGGCTCAGGCCGCCGCTATCGCAGCCGCAGTGTCTGCATCTCGCCAGGGCCAGGCCAATCTCATTGTACAGCATCCTGCGCAGGTCAATGGCTCGGGGTCCGCGGCCCTCGCTGAGCAGACTGGGGACTGCGGCCCGGCAGAGGTGGACAGCAGCCTGGCCGTTGGTCCAGGAAAGTCCCCTGCTCCAGTCCAGGAGCCGGAGAAGGGCCTGTCCCGGACCAACTCCATGCAGCAGCTGGAACACTGGGTCCGCACACACAGGACAAGAGGACAGGACGATGACACCAGGAGGTGAGACTGACAGTGTGTGCCTGTGTAGTGCTCGGTTTTGTTAAAAACTTTGATACTGGCTCCTGAACCATACCATACCAATTTTAGAAAATCTATTTTAACAAAAATAAATGTTAACACTTTACTTGAAGGTATCTACGTAAGAGTGACACGACACTGTCATAAGCACATGACACTGTCATGACACATGAACTCTAACCATAACTCTAACCATAACTTGTCATGACAAAAACCAAATGACAATTACTAAAAGAAGCGTTACGTCATAAACGTTTATGACTTTTATGTTTATGACACGTTCATGACAGTGTCATGTCACTCATATGTAGAAACCTTCAAGTAAAGTGGAACCAAATAAATTACTACATTACACACATTATGGCACAAATCTTTTAATATATTTTCCAGCTCCTACTACATGAGCCGTCTCTGTGTAACGTGGTTTTCCATGCGTGTCTCTACGACGTGTAACGAGACAGCCAATCACAAGCATTATTAGATCTTTGTAGAAGCATGCTGCATGCTGATTGGCTCACTGACGCGGATGAGATTTGCTCCTTTGGTATTGAAATTGGTTATTGAATGACGAGGCATCTTTCGATGCTCAATACTTCAGAGGCAATTTGGTCGTTGCCTAAAAAGTATTGAATTTGGTACCCAGCCCTATGCCTGTGTGTTTTCTGAATTGTTCTGTTATTTTTGGAACCATTTGTGCTTTTGCAATGTTAAAATGAGGTGCATAATGAGGTTATTTTGTCCACCTTCACTTCTCAGGAAATAGATTCTTTAAATGTTACCCCACCATTAAGAACCATAGACTGTAAAAATAACGTACGTAGCATCCGTGACGTCACCCATCGGTTTGTAGACTGGTGTTTTGAAGCCTCAAGTTTGTTTGTTTTTGGTCTCTTTAGCTTCTAAATGCTCCACTGTGTTCACCAGCTAGTCTCTAACTGTCTGTCTGCTGTTTGCTGCGGAGCAGGGAGGGAACAGTGGCTTTTTCTCTGAAAACGAAGCTATGAAAGGGCTGAGAGTGAACTAAAACAGTCGTGGGCCTGTCAGCACAACAATGAGCACTGTTTTCGCTTTGTCATTTGATACATTGTTATTACAACAACATAGATCGTAGCCGCTTTAAGAGTTGTTATTAAAGTCGACTTACAACCTGTATAGCTGCATCCCCCTCATCCATGCTTGGCACTATTTTTAGCTAGCTAACAGACGTTTTCTTTTAAAATCCTGTCTTCAAAGCTTTAAATGGTCAATTGTCTCTCTAACTGATGGAAATAGTAGTCAATTAGCATAACCAGTGTTGCCAATTTAGCAAAGTTTTCTCTAGATTTGGGGACTTTTAAGACCCCCTTTTCCCAACTTCCTTTCATAAAAGCGCACAGTGACAACACTAGCTAAGTGTTGGGCAGACAGACAGTGTGTTCCATTTGTACTCGGAAGTTGGATTTTCCGAGTTCTAAGTCGGAAACACTCCCCCTGACCTCGGATTTCCAAGCTCGGAACTCGGACAACCTCTCACTAACACGTTACTATGGAACCCACGCAACTTCTAGGAGGGACCCGCCCTTCAGTAGCATTCACACGCTACTATTGGCCGGGCATCGATGCTTACGCAAGGTAACGGAACTCGTTTTGTTCAGGTCCTATCCCCTGACCAATCGGCTATCCTAACCTTTACCACTCGAGGTCAATGCCTAACCCCAACCAATCATGCTACTTTGTAGGGCGGGACTTTCGTAGAAGTTGCATGGGATCAATAATAACACCGCAGTACCCATAGCTAAAAATCCATGTTATGTTCTTCTTCTACAAAGTAAATAAATGTCAGACTGACTGACACGTGATGTACATTCTTCTTAGAATTAGTTTTTAGAAATGTCTCATGATATATTGTCTTTAGAAGTGTTTTATTCAACTTTTGTTTTGGTTAAAGAAGGAAAAGAAAATCGCAATACTCAATAATATCCAATCTTTATACTTCTAGAACACAATAAATGAAAATCACAATACAAATCCAATCATCACCCATGTATCGGGAAAGAATTGAATCAGGACCAAAGCATATCGTCCCAGCCCTAATAGGTATATGATGTTTTCTTTTTAACTCAAACAAAAGAATGTGTTTTCAGCACACTGCACTTTCACAGCACATATTCCAACCCTTCATACTTTCTATCTTCACTGCAGTCTAAGGGGCGACCTCTCACCCCGACAGGTCTGCTCCTCCACTAGATTTAAAACCTTTTTTTTAAAACTCTGCCATCCCGTCTTCCCCCCCTCGTTCCCCGTGTACCTTCCTCTGTCCTTGCTCTGCGCTCGCGGACCAGATGGAGCTCAAAGGAGATGTGTATCTCATTTGGGAGTGCTGGCATTTAGCTAGAGTTTAGCCGGCTGTACCAAGGAGCGCAGCGGAACAGACTTACAGAGCGCCGATGCTCCCTTCTCCTTCTGCTGCCATGAATAAGTCATGGAAATGAGACTGTAATGAAAGTAGAGCAAGCTGAGCGCTGCCTAGCCACATTTGTCATCCTTATTGCAAAGGAAGGAAATAGTCACTTTGTTGTGGGACAGATTGCTATTGTTCTTAAAGCTTTAGTGCGTAACTTTTAGATATTAATGAACATCCGTTACATTCAAGCCATTACCAAATGAGTTGCTACAAAGCTAATTAAGACTATCAGCTCCACACAACTCTCTCTGGATTTCTCAGTATGACTATGTTCAGAAGATTGTGGCGTCCGGCGACTTCATCATCCATCATGTTTTTTTAATCCTCCGTGTCCTCCTTGGCTACTAGAAACTGCGTGGAGTGGGGGTGCTTTCACAGAAGGCTTGTATCATGTGGACGTGCCGGCAGTTTTGTTCTCATTACTTAGAATTCCTCATGGGGGAGACAGAAACTATGCACTATACCTTTAACATCAAGGCCTGCTTCTACTACTAACAGCCATATTATTTAGAGTGAGCCCAGTAGTAAAAATGGACTGTATTAATATAGTGCTTTTCTAGCCCTTAATGAATACTCATGAAAAGTGCTTTAACATTCACACACTGTGGTCAAGGCTGCCATACAAGGTGTCACCTGCATATCAGATAAACATTCACACCCTGATGGCGCATCATCAGGAGTAACTCTGGCTTCACTGTCTTGCCCAATGACACTTCGACATGGCACTGCAAGACCAGGGATTGAACCACCAACCTTCCGATTGGTAGGCAACCGCTCTGCCACCTGTGCCACAGCAGCCCCAGTGGGGTAGTCTAGTTTATTGTAGTGGGTATATTGTGATGATTCCGTCCCAAAGTGACACCCCATGGACACCCCTAACTCACTAAGGCTACGTTCAGACTGCAGGCCAAAGTGACCCAAATCCAATTTTTTTTTTTTTTCATATCTGATTTTTTCATGACAGTGTAAACAGCCCAAGTCCCGTGGCATCCGATCTTTTCTGTTACAGGTCGGATATTTTAAAAATGCGACCTCAGCCTGGGCAGTCAGATCCAAATCCATGCGACTCTGACATCACTCTAGTCTAGAGCGACCATTGTATCCATTCTGCGCTGAGAACAGCAATCCCCCAGGAACAGCGCCAGGCTTTGATGCAGACATTGGCCCAGCCGCCGACAGTGGAAGTGCAATGTTTTTCCCAAATATATCAGCGAATAAATGTTTTTTAGGTACATCAACTCCCCAGTCCGAACACTTGTAACATGTAGTACTAGCCGAATCCAGAGTTTTTTAACTAGGTATAATGAACATGCATAATGAACTCGTAGCAGACCCACAGGACTGCGCCCGGCTGAGCCACCCTGCACTGCATGCTCATGTGACGGTTCTCCCGAGTTCCTGTAGCTGTAATAATGGACATAATGACATTTTTTTGCACTTCCAAAACTTGTTTCCCGTCTTATGTAACTTTTTAAGGCATCCATGATGTGTGTACCGGACACCCGATCTGTTTTATGCATGTGAGTAGATGGTTTAGGCAAAGATTCTCTATAACTAATGATAGCGCATTACACGCTGCGCCAATGTTATGAAACAATACACACTTCCTTCCTGCCTTATATATTTACACCGCTAAAAGCTATATTAAGCATTACGAAAATTTGTTTTGTTAGGGCGTTCTCTTCGTTAGTTGACGTTAGCTTATGCGTGTTGCCAGATCTCGCGAGAGTTTGTTGCTGAGACAGCAACAGGTCTCGGACAAAGTTAATGTTCTATTGATTCATCCACCTGAACAATGCCATTTTAGTGTCAGAATGTTCAGGAAACGTGGCTTGTTAAAAAATGACTTTAAAATTTACTTTGGTGTCTATGGGGCGAAAGAATCGGTCAACATCTGTGTTCATTTTTACTCTCCCATAGGTATTTTTATTTTTTTTATTTAACCAGGTAGGCCGTTGAGAACAGGTTCTCATTTGCAACAACAACCTAGCCAAGAAAAGCATAGGCATGCAAGACAACATACAGTTTCACAAATACAAGAAAACAGAATACAATAGGCTACATAAAGTGCAGATTAGGTAGGCATTACAGAGCTGGTGCAAAGGGAGGTGTAAGTAAGTCAGAGGATATGCGAAAGTGATAAGGTAATAACAATACCTTAATACATGAATAGTCTGTAACACTGCTGAGATGTAGTGAAGAGTCAATATGCAGTTAGTGCTAGTGGTGTTCTAGGTAGTGATGTAGGTCAGTGATAACACAATAAGTATGAAAAGACAGTCTATATAAAATGCTGAATGTAGTGAAGAGTCAATATACAGTTAGTGCAAATAGTGGTCTAGGTGCTAATGTAGATCAGGAATAACACAATATGCATGAATAGACAGACTGTATACATGTTGAAAGAGTCAATGTAAATATGAATTGACATACTATCTAAATAGCTGAAATGTGGTAAAGAGTCGATATACAGTTAGTGCAGAATTGTGGTCTAGATTGTGATGTAGATCAGTAGAGTGTATTAAAATTGTGTGATACAAAGGTGGGAAGAAAAGAAAAACAATTGAGCATATCAGGGCAGATGAAAGGTGCAAAAGAGCAAGAATATGATAGCAATGAAGATGTGCATCTGTGCAAATATGCAACTGGGTGTGACAAGGATAATGGGGTAAGGGTGTGCAAAACAGTGGGTGAAAGATGGATGAAAGAATAACAGTACAGTTAACAGTATTGAAATAAGGGAAAAATTGTGATAAATTTGAGGCATGATCAGACGGCTGATGATAAAGACTCATGATCTTCTTTAAGGACAGTTTACTCAGTATACTGGGAAAGAGAGTGCGTTACCTTCCTCTTTCTTTGTGTTGGCGTTCTAACCTCCGGTGGATTTGTGAGGACTATGGTTAACTGCTCCTCAGATCTCTGCAGGGTAAATCCAGACAGCTAGCTAGACTATCTGTCCAATCTGAGTTTTCTGTTGCACGACTCAAACTACTTTTGAACGTACACATGTTCCACCAAAACAAGTTCCTTCCTGAGGCTATTTTGCAGAGGCACCGTGGCTCTGTCCGGCGCTTAGCACCGCCCAGGACGATTGTGATTGGTTTAAAGAAATGCCAATAAAGCAGAGCATGTTTTTCTCTCATCCCCGAATGCTGTGTGGACCCACCTCAGAAGGTCTGGCAATGCAAGACTAGTAACACAGCCACATTGGGCTCCATCTCAGCTATCTTACTGTAGGCAGAGGTCAGAGGTGAACAGAGAGTATTTGGGGCTCCGTCTCACACACACATGTCCAACTGTCATCCTTTCTCAGTAGTCTTAGTCTTCGGCCACAAACAGTACATTTCAGCATGATTTCTGGAGTAACAACTTTCATCATATTAGACAAAAGAAGATGCATAACAAATTATTTCCCACTACCAGGAATCAATACACTAAGGACCTGCTGTTGTAAGTTGACTTACTGAAATAACTCTTAATATTCAGCTGGAAAAGTTGAAGTTAACGCCTTCTGACATGGCTTACATGAACACAATGCAGAAAGTGAAGCAAAGTGGGCTCAAATCAGGGTACCGGCTTGTCTTCCTGCAAAGGTTAAATGAGAAGAACGAAGACTGTGATGCTCTCTCCATCCAGGTGACGAATGGTGATAGGCAGCCAGAGTGACAACTACCATAATGTCTGTCCCCCATGCACTCATACGATCAAAGCCACTGTCCTGGAGATTCAAGGCACCCATTTTGTGATTAGCTGCTAATGGCTGCAATGAAAACGAGCTCCTCATAACTCCATGTTCCCAGGTCAAAGCCAAAGTGAAAGTGAGGCAGAGTTCTGGTAACAAAAGTAGTTTGATAATTAAACCCAGTCAAGCACACCATAAATGTCAAGACACACACGTACAGATAATTAAGCCGGTTCCTATTCAGTACACACTGATTAAAGGCATTGATTCACTGACTGCTGGAAACAGCGAGTGCAGGTATTTACATTGAATGTGTCAGACCCCAACTCAGCGTCAGATAGCGACGCAAAAATCACGCTTTAGCGTCTGTATGGAACGCACCGGGCAGAGCACTAGGATTGGGCAATGATTATGGTTATGGTTAGAGTTAGGTTTAGGGTTAGGTGCCTTGAAGTCAACGGTGGAAAGCGCTGCCTGGAAGGAGACGTTGGGGGACTTAAAACACCATTGCGCGTCAAAAAGTGAGAGAAGAGTCCCGAACAAACAATTCTAAATTTTTGCGACCTCACCAAGCAATGGTTTTTGACGCAGTGGGAGTGAGAATGTGTTGACTGTGTGAATGCCTTTGGTCTTTGTTCTTTTTAACTGTAAGTGTAACTAGAAGTAACCACATTCAAATGTATGAGTGGGTGCTACAGTACATGTAACTGAGTGCCTTTTATATCAACCCTTTTGGTTGTTATCTCGATTGCTGCAAAGGAAGTTAATGTCTTCTTTCTGAGCATAAAACACAACTGCGCTTGTCTCCTGCTGCAAGAGAGAGAGACCGAGCGGGGTCTGGCCACTGCAAGACTCATGAGTCAATGACTTCATTTATTCAGTTATTTGCACTTAGTGCTTATTTGCACAGTATTAGTTTCTGCCAAGCGCAGTTGATTCTTCCTCTGTAACAAAAGAAGAAAACTTTCTTCTGTCCTTTGCTAATTTGCAGCAGTACTTTAATCTGACCTGTGTTACAGGAATGGGGTCTGAATTCTATTACTCTTACCACGGAATTTCTAATTATTGGTTGCTTTATGTATTTGTGATTTGTTTGCTTTGCCCTCGAACATCCCTTCTTTTATTACCAGTGAAATCTGGTGTCCTAACAAAACTCTGCTCTCCCAAAACTCCCATAACACCTTGCAACACCTTTTTTGTTTGTTTGTTTGGTTGAGTGATTTTACCACTTCCCCTTGTAGCGATCTATCTGGATGGCCTCTCCAAACTGAGCGTAACTTGAAGTCAACCAGAAGGCTAACCTCTGAGCATCCCTCACCCCATTTGTTAGAGGACAGGGGATCTTTATGTTGTGTGATTTGTATTTTTCACAAACTTGTATTGTTTCTTCTCGAAGAGTGACCACAGGATCCAGATACTGATCCAAACCGGACACACTAACCTCTGACCTCCCTGCAGTGGGGATGGACAAAGAAAAGTGCCTCTGTAGTGATTAGCGAGTACCATTCATCAGTTTGTCTGTTTCCTCTCCCAGTGTTACGTCCTACCAGACCCTACCCAGGAACATGCCCAGCCACCGTGCTCAGATTGTGCCCCGCTACCCAGAGGGCTACCGCACGCTGCCCCGCAACAGCATGATGAGGCCCGACAGCATCTGCAGCGTGGCGGGCTCTGTGTATGACCGGGCCCTCCGTCCCGCCTCCACCAGCACCATTACCACGGCGGAGAAGAGGCGGTCGATGAGGGACGACACCATGTGGCAGCTGTATGAGTGGCAGCAGAGACAGGCCTTCTCCAGGCACAGTCTGGCTCAGCCAACAGGTACAGACACCACCGACACATACAATACTACGTCCTGTCCTACATTAGGGTTGACAAAGGAAGTTTGGAGGTTTCAAGTGTTGGAAAAACAGGAAATCCCACACACTGCTCTTGCTACAGCATCACCATTTATTAATGAAAACTTTGGTTTTGGTCCCTCTGGACCTTCTTAAAACGCATTTACAACCATTAACACAATAATGGTCTTAAACCTTCTGTTGGCTTCCCGTCGACCATGCAACTTTTAGTTTTTCTGGGTCAAAATGGCAACTTTTTTCCCAACGTTTTGATGTATTCTCAACGTTTTTGTCAATTCTTTCAATGTTTTTCTCTTTTTACGAGATTTTTGGCACTTTTTTAACGTTCTTTTATCAATTTTTTTTTTTTTTTTCAATTGCTATAAAGAAAAAAACACCCAAATTAAATGAAAGTAGTGAACTGATCACTTATTTTATTTGTGAAGAGCGTTGTAGCGAACCATCCATTTGCGAAATTTGGTTGAAAGGAACCCAAATTTTGGATGTAGAAACTTTTTGAAAACGGGTCAAATTTGACCCGATGACAACAGAGGGTTGAATACATTTTGCTCCTCCCATTCTGTGTCCCCAGGGGTGTGGGACAATGGACAATCACCTATTGATGGGAGTGTCTCTTACTGAACTCACGTGTCACTTGTGCAAAATATCCAACACATTTCTCACTCCCATCGCGTAAAATACGGACACTTGGGCATGTGCTTATGGCGTTGTTATTGACGCAAAAGGTCTCCTTTAGCGGGACAAGAACAGGACATGAACCCTGTTCTCCTGGGTGAAAGTCCTGTGTTATTTGACCCATCCATTTCACAACCTTCCAGTTATAGATATTTATTAATGGAATGGATGTGACATTTTGAAAAGTGAGTTCAATGAGAGACACTCACATCACTATGCAATTGTCCCACAGCTGGTAAAACAATATGGGAGGAGCAGAATGTATTTAAGACCATTGTTGTGTTCATGGTTGGAAATATTCTTGACTTAGGTCCAGAGTTTAATAAATGGTAATGCTGTAGCGAGAGCAGATCGCAGGGCTTCCTGTTTTTCCAAGTCTGTAATATTTTCCAGCGCACCTGCACAGAACAATTATTGGATGTGCAAATTATTTCTTTGAGGATTTTTCAAGTGGAAAATGTCCATACTCGCCTGTTGTTGGCTCAGAAAGCCACATTTGCCAATTAGCACTATTACACTAATGGGTCCTTGCTATTCTGTTAGCAACCATTTGAGATCGGGTCCAACAGTTAATCTTTTTTACTACTATAACCTAATTTAATGTACAGTAACTGGTTCACGTCATAGAGTTTTACTTTAACTTAGTGAATGTATAACTACAGACAACAATGGGACACACAAATATGAAATTACAGTTGCCGTCAGGTACCCCCAGTTGACTAGGTAACTTACAAGTTCTCTTCAGGTTGATTTTCTTGCCCATGTAAGACTACGTCTGTGAACAATCTCTCTCATTTAGTCCCAGTCAGTGGCTTGACAATAATATGACTGTTTGTAATATGCTTGATGTTATCAGGGCAAGTAGTTTCACTTTTCTGTAGTTGGTACGCAAATGTGTACTTTTAATAACCAATTGAAATTAAAATATCACAGAAAACTGATTCCCACAAGTGCATATGTAGCACCAAATAGCATCTCTCTATTCAGCATCTTGAATGATAGTTCCACAGACGCAGATGTTGGGTTATCTCAGAGTCTGTAAACAAAAGGATACATTTTCCTAATATGGGGTTGCAGCTCCTTTTGTGCAATCCTTTTCATATGTCTGAAATATAGCTTTTGTTCAGTATAGTCCTAACTGTTGCAAATATTTTTAATACATTTTTAACCCCACCTTCACCTCCAAAGAGGGGATACTATTGACATGCAGTGATAAATAAAATGTAGATAAACACTGAATGAATGTTCTTGTTTTTCTTGATATACAGTATGTGTATCGTTGTGCTTCAACATTTTTTAAGCCAAGGACCGCTTAACTGAAATAGAGACGGAGCAGGGACCCCCTACTACACATATTGTATAAAATAAGTTGCATATTAAACTGGGCCTACAATAACATGTAGGGCAGTCTTAAGCCTTAGTACATACATTTGTGTGCATAGAATACTAAGCTATTAAAATAATAATTGTTGGCATGATTTTACAAATCATCTTTTAATGTTAAACATACATGTGGCACAATGAATCCTTAAGATGAACTGGATCTGTGGATGGCCTCCTTACCTTACCTATAGGCCAGTGAGCCTATCATCAGTTGGTTTTTTTCTTCACAAAAAGGCTGATTTATATTTGCTAATACTATGTTGGACTCAGAACAACAATTTGAAGTTCCCCCTGCAGTAACTCCCTGTTGAAGATCTCTGCTCTAGAACCTCCACTGTTCTTACTCCACTGTGACTTTCTATTTCCTCTCCTGGTGTTGTGCTTCCAGCTGTGGGTCATTATGGCACCCTGCCGAGCACAAAGACCATGGGTAACATCTGTGAACATGCTGTGGCTCACTCCATCCCCACCTCACCGTCTCACGGCTCCCTGGCCCTCTACAGCACCTTCTCCCCCCCGCGCCAGCAGGTCCCTCCCAACCCCAGCAGCTCCCAATCCGAGGTGTCCTCACCTGTCTCCAGGGAGGACCGGACGCTGGACCACCGGCACAGGACACAGCTCGCCAAGGTACAGGGCATGGCACTGGACTTAGACACAAATGATTAATGATTAAACTTAATTTATATTGCACATTTCATGCAAAAATTACAGACATTACAAATACAATGTTCTTGTTCTTTGCTTTGTCATCTTCTTATCTTTTATTATTTATTTGTTATTATTTGGTGTCCTTGAGTGTCGAGAAAGGCACCCATAAATAAAATGTATTAATAGTATTATTAAAAAGACAAGACAAAGTAGGAACATTAAAAACTAAGTAGAAATTATTTAAAAAGAGGCTTTAAAAAAAAGACCAAATCAACAGTAAATAAAACAATTATACTGTGGGTGATATGCAATTTAGTTTCCTAGATAATGTTTCAAAGGAAAATCAATTACGAAAAGATGAGTGTTCCTTTTTAAAGTTAAACGTGAAATGCACATTTTCAAATATAAAGGGAAGATGTTACAGACTTTAATTATTTAAAAAACACTGCAAATAGAGAAAACACAACCAAATACAGAAACAAACTGATGCACACGGCTGAAATTAACCTAGCGTTAGCGTTTTGCTTAATATTAGCCTTCCAATTCCAAAAAATCATGACTAAACAATACACACAATTCATTGAAACAGGCTTATGTTATCTTAGCTGACTAGAATGTTAATATTTACTTTCATAACCTGTAACAGGAGACAACAGGTAAACTTTCGGTAGTTTTGCTGACATGACTAAAACATTAAACCTATTACTTTACTTAGTTTGTTCATAACTTAACAATTTAGTAACTGCTGCTGTTTTTTTCATTGCAGAAAGGGTCAGAATGAATTCAGAAATATTTATATTTTGCAATTCATATTCATTTTTGAACGTTACTTTGTGATAATTCTGAAAGTAGCTATAGCCAGCTAACATAACGTTAGCCTGTTTCACAGTTATTTGTGTGTATTTCGTCAGATTAAATTGGCTAATAACAAGCAAAAGGCCAACGCTAGGTTAACCGTAGATATCTGCAATAATATGTGAATCACGGCATATTAAAAAACATAGCTACATTTTAGCTCATGTTCCAATGCCACTGATGGATAGCCGACTTTAATAACTTCATAAGCCAAAAAACCATGGCAACCCCAAGCGTGTCCCAGCTGTGTGCATCACTTTTTAGTGTCCCATGGAAGCTATTTATATTGGTGTGTGTGCTACTTGCAATGTGTTATTGTATTTGGTTGTGTTTTCTCTATTTAAATCAATTTCTTTAAATGCAGCGTAAGTTTTATCAAATTGGTCAATATGTTTTGTTTATTCGCTTTATATCGCATTGTGTTGAGCTGTCAGGGCCACCGTACAATCAGTTTTGTCCTTATTGAACTGGATAACATGTCGGCCACTGAATCACTAATTTATGAAATGCAATTTATGAGATTGAAGACAGGGCTCCGATCATCAGATGAAGGGAGGTATACAGTTGTGTGTCATCTGCATAGCAATAGAAACAGATGCCATGTTTGCAGTTAATAGAACCTCATGGCAGCATGTACAGACAGAGTAGAATGGGGCCCATGAGTGAACCTTGGTGCTAGAGCTGGGCGATATATCGATAATATATCGATATCGTGATATGAGACTAGATATCGTCTTAGATTTTGGATATCGTAATATGGTAATATGGCATAAGTGTTGTCTTTTCCTGGTTTTAAAGGCTGCATTACAGTAAAGTGATGTACTTTTCTGAACTTACCAGACTGTTGTAACTGTTCTATTATTTGCCTTTACCCACTTAGTCATTATATCCACATTACTGATGATTATTTATCAAAAATCTACAATATCGTTGCGGTATCGATATTGAGGTATTTGGTCAAAAATATCGTGATACACCTGCAAATCACTACGCCCAAGTAGCAGAAGTAGCAGTGCTTCACCTTCTGAGAATATAGTTCCCAGTATGTATACGGTTAGAAGATGTCTCATGTGACCTTGTTATTTGTACACGCTGTGACTATACAAATCACAACATGTAAATAGGAACATGTTGGTGTTATTTTGTCACTTATTGGGAGCAGTAGGCTAGATGGAGCCGGTTACCTCCAGGATCTGTGCTAAGCTAGGTTAGCGGTGGGGGCGTCAGACAGAGTTACAACACGCATGGAGATGAGAAGGGTATGTATGGACTTATCTAACTCTGGGGGATACGGGGAATAAGACAAAGTCCCAATAAGTCGGTGTGTTCCTTTTAATAATGTTCTGCCTCGATGCAATAAATTCCTTTTTTGCCCAATGTAGCAGCAGAATTTAATTACATTGACATTAATTGAGTCCAGTCATTGTTTGCTAACAGTGCAAGCAGATGTTGGCAAGTAGATACAGAACCAGAGTGAAGCTCCTTTTGTTACCTTCTCATTTTAATAACGTCCCTTTTTTAATGTTTCTTTCGGTTAGTGAATGCATTCTGTTACAGGACATTACAATGCCTTGGTATGCATTAGCTAATTCACTACAAATGATGTACATTTTTCATTACTGACAGTCATTGTTATGCATGCCATTCATTTCTTTTTTTTTCATTTAGCATTTTCTAGAGATGGGCAAATGATACCGAAGCTTGTTTCACTCATTACATGAGGAATAGCACGTGGCTGATGACATCACTGCTGCTTCAGAAAACGTCATTCAGTTTGACAGTTTTACAGCTTAACTTGCTAACTTGCCCTAACCCTGTGATCAGCACATAGGAAAAAGGGGAGATAAGAAGAGGAGAATAACGGAGATATATGGAGCTGGACACTAGCCTTGAATCTTTTTCGGCACAAATAGAAAGAAAGCTTCTCAAGGTTTCATCCGCCCATCATTATCTTTTTCTCAAATCTACATTATTGTTGTTGGATGGCACTCGAGTTTGACTCAAATAATGTGTATATATAATGTGTGTATATGCACACCCAGTTTAGTTTTAATGAGGATCCTGGCTGCAGTGTTTCCAACCAAAGTGTACTGTCAATGTTAAATCAGGTTCTTATGAAAGCCGATCAATGCATTACAGTCATTGAGACAAGTGTAAAGACGAGTGGTGAAAGGCCATTGTAGTGTTGTGCCAAATGTGTGCATTACAATTGAGCTCTGTATCAAAGATACCCAGATTGCCAGCCACAGATGTTGTGTTGAAAGAATGTGCAGCAACCTGGGAAATTTGATTCTCTTTGGTCTCCATGGTGCAGAGGAGGTCACCTGACTGCTTAAAGTCCTCCTGGATTTATTCTGCATATATGTTTACAATCGATCTGTAGTTTGTCATTCTGAGTGTCGATACTGTAATTTGTAATTGTGTTATGTTGGTAGGGCTAGGGGTTAGGAGTAAGCCCTAACTCCTAACCTTCTTTATACACAACGTATTTTGCATGTCTGTCCGTGCTGGGAGAGGGATCGCTCCTCTGTTGCTCTTCCTTAGGTTTCTTCCATTTGTATTTGTGAATGATAGAGCCTAATTGCAACATGTACAGACCATAGACTGTATATTAATGGACAGAGCATGTGTGACGTCACCCATTGGTCTGTGGAGATCTGCTATCCGTTGTCGAGTTTGCTGTTACGGGTGCAGCCATCCTGGTTTTAGAAGAGAGGGAAGCGTGAGGGAGGACCTGCTTACACTCTACGTAACGTTACACACTTTCACTGGCAATCACATCATAGCCACGCCCTAAAACACCCCCTGCTTTATCGCAGATTTTAAAATCAACGAGACCATAATTCAAAATGTGAACATCATTCTGTATTGCAGAAGTCTTAAAACTAGCGATTGAGACCATAAAGTCATTATGAAAATGTTTATTGAGGTAATAAATCAAGTGAGAAGTGGGTCACTTACTCATAGACTTCTTCAGAAACCGACCTCCTTTTGCAACCGCACGTGTCGCCCCCTGCTGGAAATCAGATAGAAAGAAAGCAGGTTTAAGGAGTCTTCCCCTGCTGGAATGCAGATAGAAAGAAAGCAGGTTTAAGGAGTCTTCCCCTGCTGGAAATCAGATACAAAGAAAGCAGGTTTAAGGAGTCTTCCCCTGCTGGAAATCAGATACAAAGAAAGCAGGTTTAAGGAGTCTTCCCCTGCTGGAATTCAGATAGAAAGAAAGCAGGTTTAAGGAGTCTCCCCCTGCTGGAAATCAGATAGAAAGAAAGCAGGTTTAAGGAGTCTTCCCCTGCTGGAATTCAGATAGAAAGAAAGCAGGTTTAAGGAGTCTTCCCCTGCTGGAATTCAGATAGAAAGCAGGTTTAAGGAGTCTCCCCCTGCTGGAATTCAGATAGAATGCAGGTTTAAGGCACTTATGCATTTGCAGCACTTCGCCGAACCGGTTGCGTTGTCCATTAATATCAACAGTCTATGGTACAGACCCAGGCCTGGGATTGATTTGACTCTAATATAAAACCTTCAAATCCACAATGCTCATTTGATGATTGGAAGCATCGACATTGGCACGGCATGCTGTAGGAAATGGTCAGCAGTCATGTAGAGTGTAGGTAGGCTTTAGATGATTGGACAAAGAGTGCATAGAAAATAGTTAGCAAGCGAGAAGACAAGCAAAGACAAATGGTTAGCTAAAAGTAATGGATAAACCATTAAGATAATGGATCAACTATTGAAATAATGAGTTTAAAGAAATGGATAAATGGTAACAATAAACAATTGACAGTTCAGTTCAAACATTGAAAAAGTACAGTTTAATTGTGTGAAAATATACCACTGACCTTAACTCCACTGCCTTCAACTTAGATGCACTTAGAGCGGTGGCTTAGGTGGCAGAGCGTTCGCCTACCAATCGGAAGGCAACCGGTGGTTCGATCCCTGGCCATGCAGTCCCATGTCGAAGTGTCCTTGGGCAAGGCACAAAAATCGCTCCTGATGCTGCGCCTCGGCCACAGTGTATTAATGTGTGTGAATGCCTGCTATGTAAAAGCACTTTGAGTAGTCGTTAAGACTAGAAAAGTGCTATATATGATTTAATGAATGAATAATTTTATTATTGTATCATGCACACAAAAAGTATACTCAGCCCAAATGGGCTTACAAGACATCATTACTTCTAGCAATCAGGCATCAGATACCAAAATAGCAGCATAAATTAAACAAATAAACCTTCTTTTTTTTCTTTTCTATATATAATAAATCTAAACAACCGCTCCATTTGGTCATATATAAATCCACCCCAATTACCTTCTGTTAAAGCCCCTCCATTCTCATCCCTCTCCCCCACAGTACGGCTACCCGCCTGACCGACGATCCATCGCAGCCGGCGTCCCTCCTCAGTCCATCACCCCACAGTCCCTGCAAGGCAAGACGGTGAGTGGCGCAGTGCACCCCCTCTCCTCCCTCACACTATATACCATGAGTATACTGATTTCAGTAGAGTGAATAGAATTTTGAGAGCATTTCCACAGATAAAAAGCAGCCACTGTTGCAGTGGCGGTTCTAGGCCATTTCAAATGGAGGGGCCAGGCTGGGGCGATTTTAGGGGTACCAAATAAAAAACACAAGTGTTACATACCACCAACCCTCCATAGGTGACAACAATAAACACAAGAATACTCATTCAGTGTTAACCTACAGTTTATCTATCACTGCACATTAATGACACCCCCTCTTTGGGGATAAAGGTGGGGTGAAAAATGTATGAAAATGTTTGCCAAAGTTAGGGTGGCCACGGGGGGGTCTAGGCTCAATATTAAGGGGGCGCTGGCCACCCTTGCCCCCCTAGAACCACCACTGCACTCCTGTCTATTGCTGACAAACAAACACTACACGCACACAACATTTTAATCATGTTTTGTTCTCAGCAGCCTCTTATTGCAGTTTTTTTTCCACTAGTCTCAGCAGGACCAATGTAATTACTGACAATGCCATTGGCTCTTAATGACACACGCGCAATGCAGCGGCACGAGTGAAATTGCCTTTGCTCTCAAATTGAAGCAATGGCAACCAAGGATGAGGGCTGATATTTCTGTTCAAATCACACTGTGAATAATGTGATTGCTTGACGGTATGAGAAAGATTTGTCCAGTGATTTTCCACATGGCTTTTCCAGTGCACTGTTATTTCATGGTGTCACAAGTAACAGTATGATGAGCGGGCGGGTGTGTGTGTGTGCGTGTGTAAAAGAGAGACCAGTGTTTGTATTTATGTCTGCAGGCACGTGTGCACCAGTCCATCCATATCTCTATAAATGAAATCACGTGGTTTCTCTTTTTCAAACTGACAACAAAATTAAAAGTAGATAAAAGTGGCCAGCAGCAAAGTCACGAGGTCAATGAAAGGCTGCCACATTTTCAGGAACATTCCCTCTCCGGGTGACAAATTATAGTAATTTCTCTAAGGTGCGGTATAAAGCTCACTTAGCCTCATGTCAAATGTAGGAACCTTTTTACATTTGAATGAGTGTAACAGAATCTTTTGGTGAAATAGCCTGTGGTCTCATACCTATTGAGCCCTATAACTTTAACTAACATATATTTTTGATACAGAAACTTTGAAAACGGGTCAAATTTCACCCAAGGAAAACAGGAGGGTTAAAATGTGGGGGAGGGTTGTGTCAAGTGTACATACATAATAAGAATGACAGCTCAGGGAAATGTCTGGCCCCCGGGTCCTTAGTTTTCTGAACATGTGGCCCCCTTAACAATATATAGTGGTTGAATAGGCCAACTGTAGCCAGCCTGCCTGTACTCGTTGGGTATTAGCTGTTAGAGTGACTCCAATGAGTTTAGCTTAACGTCAGTGGTGGGAGTCACAGTTCTAGTGGTTCTCTCTGTGTGCGTTGCTCTCTCTTTCTCTCTCAGGGATAATTGATTTCTGGTTGTTAAGGTGGGTTTAAAATTAAAAGAAACTACAGGCTTATGTTTTGAAGTTATGTATTAATTACTGTGGCTTTAGATAAAAACATAAAACAGTGCACGTCATAGCTTACAGTCAGAAAGAACACTTATATTAACACCCCCCCAATTCAAGGCAGTCTAGAACCAGTCCTGCTCTCTCATGGTGCATGCCGAGGTTAAACTGTTTCTTCTAATATATACAGAATATTTAAAATGTGAGGCCACATGTCTGCTGTAGCAGTTGAACAGAAGCGGCATAGTCATCAGCGTATAATATACTTCTGCCTCCAGATTTAAAAAATAAAGGGTTTAAAATCATTTTCTTACAATAGGGTTGTAATTGTTTTTACCAAACAATTAATTGGCGGTTGCAGTAGTTCATCAGAGTCACTGCATCATGTTTGATTCCAATCAGTGGACGGGTGTTGTTGATGTCGCCAGTGTGGCAGCTCTTCTTCTCTCCTCTGTGTGTTGCTCTGCGCAGCCCGAGGAGCTGACCCTGCTCCTGATCAAGCTCCGCCGGCAGCAGGCGGAGCTCAACAGCCTGCGGGAACACACAGTAGCTCAGCTAATGGCCCTGGGTTTGGAGGGGCCCAACGCCAAGGTCAGCACTGAGTGAATACAGTATGTGTGTGTGCATGCACGCATTTGTGCTTTCCCAACCAAGCAGTCAAAATCCCATATTCTGTGTGTTTATGTGTATTGGCAGAGGAGGTGTCTTGTGTGAGACTGTTAGTTTACTCCAAATGAAATAGTTTTTGGTGTGTTCTGAAAGAGTATGTGACCTGAAGACTGTATACTCACTACTACTCAAGCTATTTCTTTTTGTGTTGGCAATTAAACATCTCTTGGATTGATTCTCAAAAAATAAAGTGTGTACATTCAAGGAGGAATTTCATCTATCACGTTGAAGTTTCTCTGTATCCAGTGAAGTAGCTTAAAGGGTAACTAGTTTTTTTTTTTAAACCTGGACCCTATTTTCCTATGTGTTTGTGTGTAAGTGACTGATAGGAACAACAATCTTTGAAATTGGTCCAGTATTAAGCGTGAACGCTGTGACTAGCAGCCACAGACCGGGCTGTAATGCAACCGTATGGGACAAATGTCCATCGTCAATTTGGTCTACTAAATAATTATATTTTCTCACTGAAAGGCTTACACTATTATTCTAAGTTAAAACCTCTTCATGACCTTTCTTTTTAACCAGAAATAGCCACCAGACTCCATTTAAAAAAAAAACATACTTTTACCATGTATAGAGCCAATATATTTTCACATGTAAATCAGTAAACTATGGGTTTATTTCAACCAAAACTAGAGACTCTTTCCCCTCAAACGCCTGAGGAAGCTGCGTATCCCATCCATATTCTTTACTGTTGTGTTAGCATTTTTTATACTACACAGTTTTAGGTGTCCCTTCTGACAGAGATGTTATCCTCTGTTTCCTGCCCAGGGACTACAGATGAAAATTAGCTTATAGCTAACTCTGGTTCTGCTAAGGAGCTGTGCATTGTCCCTGTCAAATAACTAAATAAAATGCTGTGGAATTTCTACTCCTGCGCCATCGAGAGGGTCCTGACCGGGAACATCACCGCCTGGTAGGGAAACAGAACCAAACAGGGCCTGCAGAGAGTGGTTTGTGCGGCTGAACATACAGTAGGCGGTGCCCTGCCCTTCGTAAAGGATATTTACACCAGGCGCTGCAAGATAAAGGCTAGGAGAATGATTAAAGATCCAAAGCACTCGGGTATCAGCCTTTTCTCCCTGTCGAGGTTAGGGAAGAAGGTGGCAGGAGACAGATGATGTTGTATTTTGGGACATGGGATATGAACACCCCAAATTCAATTTCATTTTGGAGTATTGTTCTAGCATTAACTTACACGCAGGACGGTAGGTGCGTCATTTTGTTGGGGATTTTGGGCTTTCTTTTGCACCCATGTATGTGTGTATGTGTGTGTGTGTTTCAGCAAGTGTTTTGTATGGGGGCACTACTCCGGTCCACGCATTTCGGCCTGAGCTCTCTGTGCAGTTGTTGGCCAGGAGAGCATGGATGAATAGGAGCTGATGCATCAAACAATGTAGCTCAACTCTTTAGCTCAATGTACATCATGAGTGGGCTGTGTTTGTTTTTGTATTAACTTGGTCATTTCTAAGAGCGCTTATTTGGAGTAAGTTAATTTATAATGTAAGTGCGCAGCATGTCTATGATATACCAGTTTTCAAAATTGTCATGCTTACTTGCAGTGCTGCATGTTGTCATGTGTCTTGGGTGGACTGCTTCAAGTTTTGTACATTTATGATTCATATTGCAGAATATATATGTTGTATCTGCCCGTGGAGCTCCCCGAGACGGCCTCCTGCTTGAACCCGTCGTGAGGCTCAAACTTGAAACCATGGCTAAATCCCTCCACTGTCTTTAATTATCTTGATTCACGCTGCTCTTTCACCGGTCAACCAGATGCTAGAATGTAGTCACTGCATGAGTCCCAACATAGCGCAGGGCATGAGCAGCGGTGTGGGCGGGGCTGGATCCATCATTTCTCAGTGAGGGAGAAAGAGTAGATGTTTTTTTTAGTTATAGTTATAGTTTTTTTTTTACTTTTTATTTGGGAAAACCATGTTAAAAAAGATACCATTTATACAATACAATACAGCATTTTCACATTTTAAAAAATGTTTCTGGAGTGGGAGTTTAAAGCTTTACTGCGTAACTTTTTGATATTAAAGAACGTCCATTACATTCAAGCCATTACCAAATGAGTTGCTACAAAGCTAATTAAGACATTAATATAAATAATATATATAATAATAATAATAATAATAATATATAATAATAATAATGATAATATATTAATATCAATATCATTAGTCTTAATTAGCACAACTCTCTCTGGATTTCTCAGTATGGCTATGTATAGAAACTGGTGTCGTCCGGCGACTTTCGCGCGCAGAAAATCGAGCGAGGATAATTACGTCTTCTAAAGAGTCCATCATGTTTTTTTAATCCTCCGTGTCCTCCTTGGTTACAAGCAACTGCGTGGAGGAGGGGGGGTGGGGCGCGATCATGAAAGGCTTGTATCATGTGGACCCGCCGACAGTGTTGTTGTCATTACTTAGAATTCCTCATGGGGGCAACAGAAACTACGAGCTATAGCTTTAAGTTTAGACAGCTAAAACGCGTTCCTCAAGTATTTTCTCACTGCAAACTAAATATACGATAGATAATTAAGTATGCAGCGCTGATCCTCTGTCATCACATTCTCCACCTTCTCTTTTTATGATCTCTTCCTTCTTGTTAAAATGTGCCTTTGACTCCCTTTTTCCATCCTCTCCCTCCTTCTCGTGTCAATCCTGTCACTTTTCCCGCTTCTTCTCTTCCTTCTTCTGCGGCTACTGCAGACTGACGTTCTTTCTCATCACCTCCAGAGGAACCTTATTTACCTGGACAGCCAGGTGAGGACTTCTGAGCTTACTCCTGCCTGTCTCTGTCTCTACTAAGTACAAAATAATAAAACAACTTGTTAACCTTTAGTTTTCCCTTAGTGGAAGCTAACAATTGTTGTTTAACATTATGTCTAGACAACTTGCATGCATTTACATTTATAATAATCTCTGTTCCAGGATTCTATTTCTGTCTCTATTTCTTGCTCTATCTTTTTTTCTTCACCTCTATGCCTGTTGACTCAGAATCCTTTAATCTGAACAAACTATCTTGAAACTTTACATTGCAAATTCAGTTGCAGGTTTAGCTCTTTTGCCCAGTTTCTAAAGGCCTGTCATTTTGTTCTGTATTGATTTAGGTAATCTAGGTAAGATAGAGGACCAGACAGGTGTTTTTCATATTTTAGCCCTTTTACTACATTGCTACTGACCATTTTCCAATGCATACCAGGCCTGCAGGTAGTTTTTGGTTTTATTTGAGCTCAGTGTGCTATGAAAATCATTCAGCAGACTTGAGCTGGCTGCAGGCTAGGGTTGGGCATTGTTTGGATTTGAACAACACTGATTCTAATTCCGATTCTTCCTTTTGATTCCGGTTCTTATCGATTCTCTATTCCAATTATTTGAGGGGTGGAGTTGAAACGGGTCACATGCTTATTTCACAGTTGAGAGGAACATTTTCTTTTGATTCAATGGTGATTTACAGTTTTACCGGGCTTTTTCAACGTAAAAATAAAGCCACACGTTAGAGCGCCATTTACGGTGTTCCATGGCTGCAACACAACAAGAACTTGGAAATACGTGCGCGGGTTAAATTTGGAAACGATGATCAGATTTGATAAGATTCCAAACAATTTGTATAAAGAAACAATTCCATTGGAATCGTAATTTTTGAAAAGTTGGAACTGGTTCTCGATGCCCAATCCTACCGCAGACCACAGCTCATGTTCATTTATCAAAGATATGGATTGATTTGTATTTTGTGTGTAGATAATTGTTGCATTCATGTGCTGATAGGAAGCCCTGACATTGACAGTCTACTTACTATTTGTCCTCCGCATTCTGTTTTCATAGCCCATGACTATGTGCTGGTAATCAGCAAACATGGCCACTATGACAAGTCAAAGGTCAATGTGATAGTGTCTTTCATTGAAAAGACTTTGCAAGTAACTGTGGTTACTTCAGAGCAGGAAAATAGTATTGCAGATAGGGCTGCAACCTAAATGTTGATGATGTGATGATCAGTTGAGAAGATTGAATCACATGTTGTTAGTCGAACCACAACACTTGTTTTTGTTTGGCTTGTTCTACATATGATGCACCTTTGAATCATTCGCCAACTATTTTGACAATCGATAATTAGGGTTAGGGTTAACCCCCTAATCGGTTTGAGTAATTCTTTATGTATAAAATTACAAATTCTCTGATGGCAGCTTCTTAAATGTGAATATGTTGTAGTTTCTTCACTCCTCTGTGACAGTAACTGAATATCTTTGACATTTGAGGATGTCATATTGGGCTTTGGGAAACACTTGTTTTGTCTCGAAAATGTCAGAAAATGTAAACAACTTATATATAAACAAAAAAAAAATCAATTAATCGACACTGAAAATAATCATTGTCGCAGCCCAACACTAATGTAATATAAAATATGGATATTTCCACTGGAATCTCACTAACATTGTATTGCAGCAGGCTGATTGCAAGAAAAACATAACCAGTTCCAGCCCCAGCTCCCGCGGGCGTAGCCTGATCAAGGCCTGTTTATTTTTGGCCTGTAGGTTCCAACTGGCCTCCCCACCGTTCCTGTATTATTGAATATGACTGCTCAGCTCTGAAAAGGTCATGTGCATTCAAGGAGAGACTCGCCTTGGGCAGACTGTGTAGGAGGGAGTGGCTTGCAGTTTGGATGCTTATTGTAAGAAAATGGTACAAAGAGTCGATTTAAAGAGATGTTTCTCTTCCCCCAAAGCATGGGTCTTCAACGTGTTTGTAAGCCAAGGACCCCTTAACTGAAAGAACTCCTACTGCATATTATGTATAAAATGAAGTTGCATAAACTGGGTCTACAATAACATGTATTGCGGCCTAAAGCCTTTATACATACCTTTTTAGTGCAAAAAATACTAATTGTTGGCATGATCTTATAAATCATGGTTACATTTTAAACATACATAGTATAAATCCTTAGGATTTTCACTGATGTATACAGGGAGGAAAATAAGTATTTGAACACCCTGCTATTTTGCAGGTTCTCCCACTTGGAAATCATGGAGGGGTCTGAAATTGTCATCGTAGGTGCATGTCCACTGTGAGAGACATAATCTAAAAAAATGTTAATATTTGGTACAGTAGCCTTTGTTTGCAATTACAGAGGTCAAACGTTTCCTGTAGTTTTTCACCAGGTTTGCACACACTGCAGGAGGGAGTTTGGCCCACTCCTCCACACAGATCTTCTCTAGATCAGTCAGGTTTCTGGGCTGTCGCTGAGAAACACGGAGTTTGAGCTCCCTCCAAAGATTCTCTATTGGGTTTAGGTCTGGAGACTGGCTAGGCCACGCCAGAACCTTGATATGCTTCTTACAGAGCCACTCCTTGGTTATCCTGGCTGTGTGCTTCGGGTCATTGTCATGTTGGAAGACCCAGCCTCGACCCATCTTCAATGCTCTAACTGAGGGAATGAGGTTGTTCCCAAAAATCTCGCAATACATGGCCCCGGTCATCCTCTCCTTAATACAGTGCAGTCGCCCTGTCCCATGTGCAGAAAAACACCCCCAAAGCATGATGCTACCACCCCCATGCTTCACAGTAGGGATGGGGTTCTTGGGATGGTACTCATCATTCTTCTCCCTCCAAACACGGTTAGTGGAATTATGACCAAAAAGTTCTATTTTGGTCTCATCTGACCACATGACTTTCTCCCATGACTCCTCTGGATCATCCAAATGGTCATTGGCAAACTTAAGACGGGCCTTGACATGTGCTGGTTTAAGCAGGGGAACCTTCCGTGCCATGCATGATTTCAAACCATGACGTCTTAGTGTATTACCAACAGTAACCTTGGAAACGGTGGTCCCAGCTCTTTTCAGGTCATTGACCAGCTCCTCCCGTGTAGTCCTGGGCTGATTTCTCACCTTTCTTAGGATCATTTAGACCCCACGAGGTGAGATCTTGCATGGAGCCCCAGTCCGAGGGAGATTGACAGTCATGTTTAGCTTCTTCCATTTTCTAATGATTGCTCCAACAGTGGACCTTTTTTCACCAAGCTGCTTGGCAATTTCCCCGTAGCCCTTTCCAGCCTTGTGGAGGTGTACAATTTTGTCTCTAGTGTCTTTGGACAGCTCTTTGGTCTTGGCCATGTTAGTAGTTGGATTCTTACTGATTGTATGGGGTGGACAGGTGTCTTTATGCAGCTAACGACCTCAAACAAGTCCATCTAATTTAGGATAATAAATGGAGTAGAGGTGGACATTTTAAAGGCAGACTAACAGGTCTTTGAGGGTCAGAATTCTAGCTGATAGACAGGTGTTCAAATACTTATTTGCAGCTGTATCATACAAATAAATAGTTAAAAAATCATACATTGTGATTTCTGGATTTTTGTTTTTAGATTATGTCTCTCACAGTGGACATGCACCTACGATGACAATTTCAGACCCCTCCATGATTTCCAAGTGGGAGAACTTGCAAAATAGCAGGGTGTTCAAATACTTATTTTCCTCACTGTATGTGCTAATAATATTTGTTGGATTCATGTTAAGACATTTTAATTTTTGAAAAAAAACTTTTAAAAAGATTTACAATAATTTGGTGGCCCCCCTGCAGTAACTCTGATGACCCCCTGTTGAAGATCTCTGCTCTAAATGTTCAGTCCAATGTGTATCCTTAGTCACTTAGCTGGGTTCATGTTCATCAAAGATAATTTGGTCCATTTTGTTTATTCCAAATCACATATACTACCATTTCTTTAATATGTATTGTCCCAACTTCCAATCAGTGCATTGGAAAATGTTCATCACTGATGCAAAGTATCAGTATTTGTAGTACATTGGCCTATGCAAAAACACAGGAATGGTCCTTTGGCATGTGTTAGATCAGTAATTTGAGCAGTAACTGAGGCTTAATCATTAAGTGCAGTAAAGTGTCTCGTACAGAGTGGTGTTTATCCTGGGTTTTCTCTGGGTTAGTCCCATTCCAGCTCTTGGATGTCAGCCATTATTCCTTCAAGCAACACGTACTGCTGTGTTATTACACCATTGTATCCTCTTTCTCCTTGGCGCTCCGCTAGACGAAGGAGAATGAGCCTCTAATCTTCATGATTCACACTATGATCGAGAACTCGGCACCGAGGCCGCAACTCTATCAGCAAGTAAGGTCCTTGGCAGGTTCTGGCTTGAGTCAGGGTTAACGCAATCCATTTGTCTTTCGACGTGTATATCCGTGTTGCTGGGTCAAAACATCATGGCAATCATGGAATCTTTAGTTCAACCATTTTTAATGGCTTTCATAAATCAAGTATCATGTTTGTAAGCTTACATTTTACATTAAAACTTGAAAGTACCAACTTTTGAGTTTTAGGTTTTTGCTTTAAAACATCAAATCCATTTTAGTGTACTTATATTGAAGAAGTATATGGATGTTACAACCAGGGTGCGATTTGTGAAAAAAGCAGAAGTCATGCAAAACAAAACATGCAAGAATTAAATCCCCCTTCCAGTACCATGGATATAGAGCCACTCGGACGGCCATGCCAAAAACACTTAATTATGAACATGAATATCCAATGGAAAATAATCTCAAAATGAAACAGCGCAACATGGTGTCAACATCAAACACAGCCCTTTCAAGCCGGAGAGCAAAGTTCACGAAATACTTTGACCCAGGAAATGCTCGTTTGGTCTAAACATAACTGTCATCTCCGCATGACGCTCACTTCTTCTGTCTAAACTCCACTACCACGGCCCCTGAAAGGAGCGTCATCTGGCGGTGCCTGTAGCCGGCTCACAGTCACCTGTTGGCGGCTGAACAACTGCTGCTGGTAGCCGGGGTCCTGGAGCTCTGTAGAGGCTAAATACAACCAGCAACTGCTGCTCGGATTTTATCGTTATGTGGCACTATAGACTGTGCACGTTACAGCTTCTACAACTTCTATTTTAGGTATACAGTATATGGTCTATTAATGGCATTGATCACTTTAAGAGGGGGTACATTTTGTCCCCACCGGCGATAAAAAAATAATTCAGCAGTCTATATGTAGACCAGAAAGGGGGAAATCCCACACATCCCTCCCCAGCAAATCGCACCCTGATTACAACTAGGGCTAGGCGATATATCGATATTATATCGATATCGTGATATGAGACTAGATATCGTCTTAGATTTTGGATATCGTAATATAGTAATATGACATAAGTCTTTTCCTGGTTTTAAAGGCTGCATTACAGTAAAGTGATGTACTTTTCTGATCTTACCAGACTGTTCTAGCTGTTCTATTATTTGCCTTTTCCCATCTTAGACATTATGTCTACATTACTGATGATTATTTATCTAAAATCTAAGTGTGAAGATATTTTGTTAAAGCACCAATTGTCAACCCTAGAATATCGCCGCAATATCGATATCGAGGTATTTGGTCAAGAATATCGTGATATCTGATTTTCTCCATATCGCCCAGCCCTAATTACAACTATTGCTAACTGAAGGGAGCTTGGGTTGTGTTTTCCCAAACTGGATGCCCCTGTTGTTTCTAAATGAACTCTTTAATTGGAACTTGACTGAAGTGGACTCAAACCAGACCTCTGCCCTGGTAGCCCAGTGTCTTCCCCTTCACCATCTACCTCTTGTTTCACCACTTTGGATGCAGGCAGTCTGTTCATGAGCCAGTTGTTAACCAGCAGACATCCCCATACATCATCATCAACAGCATTATTTCAAGTGTGTATGAAGTTGTTTTTGGTTTCCGTACACCTCATTTCATTGCATTTTCGTCTGATGCTGTTGGAAGTGACCTGCAGCGAGCATGGCTCATGGTGTAATGCTACACAGACGTGGATTTCTCCTCTCACCGCCTGTCTTCATACAACACTAGCTG
>CM042331.1:4690791-4878291 GCA_023566125.1 Zingel zingel
TTTCTGCCAGATATTGTGATAACGATTCGATTTGCGTTTTTTTTCTTAAAAGTTTAGCTTAAGCTCAATATTCACATAAAACATGTCATGGAGCATTATAACACGAGACACCATCAACACTGCTCTAGTCTTATGGAAGGATGAGGACATGGATATGAACTGCCAGAAATAAGTGTTTTTTAATAAGCAACATTGAACAGTCAAACACAGAACATGAATCACAAAAGTTATTATAATAATAAACTATTTCAACGTAAAAAATCCCAGTACTTTCCTGTAAACTGTAATGTCTGATCTGCCTCAGTTCAATAGCAACATCGACATATTACCTTCTATGATCATGTCAAATAAAGTTATAAATAAAACATCCACTGAAAATAGGACATTTCTGTAAACAATCTGGGATATGTAACATTATTCCAGCATTTGAACAGTGAATATAATAATTAAAAAAGGGAATAAAAAATGTTGAACCAAGTGTTACACCAAACATTTGACTAAATATTGCACATTATTCTATAGTCTATTATTAGTCTGCACGACTAGCTAATCTTTCAAATCTCAATTTTGATTTGAAACCGATTAATCGTTCAGCCCTTCACGAACACTGTCAACGTGCTTAAGAAAATCAGTGGGATTCCTAATAACACGTCGCTGTGGTCTCTACCCCTTCCTGCCTCTCCAAGGTGTGTGTGGCCAATGCAGGTACCGTCTAACCAATCAGAGAGTAGGGAAAAGGCAGCTTGCACCAATGACGATTTGGGTCTGTCACCGTTTCAGCGGTAATAGATCCAACTTTGATTGCTCTAATGCCTAGATCAGACGAGACGATATCAGTGTGAAAATTGCTGATATTGTGAGATGTTTTGCACCAACAAAGCAAACAAGCCCATTTTTATTTAGCTATATAGCACATTTCATTCCAAAGAAGATACAGTGTGTAGAAGACTTAAGCCGTACCTTTGGAACAACCAGAGGCTCAATGTCCTAAGGAAAGCACATGAAGCCACTGGTAATATTTCTAATGCTAGAGTTTGTTATGCTGGTGTTGAGAGATTGTCCAGTTTAAAATGTCTTGGCACCACCATATGTCAGTCGCTGAAGTGGGAGGTCAACACCAACCTCATTATAAGCAAAGACCACCAGAGGCTTCACTTTCTGTGCCAGCTCAGGAAGTTTGGTGTAGCTAGGGATGCAATGCTCCAATTTTACAGAGCCACAGTGGCAAGCGTGCTAGTCTTCTCCATCGCTGTCTGGTATGGTAACTCCACTTCTTCAGAGAGGCAGCAGTTGGACAAGGTGGTGCACACCGCATCCAAAATTATAGGACATGCCATCCCATCTGTAGCCTCTATCTACGCCACGCGGACCAGCCATAAGGCGCAGAAAGTGCTAGACGACCACCCTGCCAGGTCCCTCTTCCAACTACTGCCCTCTGAAAAGAGAGTTCAAAGTCTCAGAGGCAAAACATCCCGCTTTTGTAACAGTACTTACCCTGCCACTATTAGAGACAAGTCAAGTGGACGGACACACACACACACACACACACACACACAGTCAAATGACCCTGCTTTTGGCTGCTGTCCTGCTTTCAGGAGTTGGAGCGTTCCTGGAGGGAGTACGACAGGTTGGGGGCAGACGTTACTCTGGCCAAGTCCAACCTGCTGGAGCAGCTGGAGGCCCTGGGCAGCCCACAGGTAACACGCCACACATACACACACACACTCTTCTTGAGTTGAGATCAAGCTTTTAACAGCATGTGTGTGTGTGTGTGTGTGTGTGTGTGTGTGTGTGTGTGTGTGTGTGTGTGTGTGTGTGTGTGTGTGTGTGTGTGTGTGTGTGTGTGTGTGTGTGTGTGTGTGTGTGTGTGTGTGTCCTCAGACAGAGCCTCCAAGCCAGCGGCACATCCAGATCCAGAAGGAGCTGTGGAGGATCCAGGACGTGATGGAGGCTCTGGCCAAAAACAAGCCACAGCGGAGCACAGACAGCAGTAAGAGTCTCCAATACAACACTTTATCATGTCACATTCATATGTATCTGATGTGATTTACATTGCCTGAGTACATGAATGCAAATGCTTATTCATTTGTCTTCCGTTATGGAAAAAGTTCAAGTTCCTCTTCTCTGTATTCAGCAGGTATACCTGGTTCCAAACCACTCTCCAGTCTCCAG
Organism: Zingel zingel; assembly: GCA_023566125.1. Lineage (NCBI taxonomy): Eukaryota > Metazoa > Chordata > Actinopteri > Perciformes > Percidae > Zingel > Zingel zingel. The sequence continues at coordinate 4,692,964 of CM042331.1, forward strand.
AAGAACGAGGTAAGCCGGCCCACGCAGCACACACTAACCACATTTACTCTCAGCTGTTCCACACGTCTTTAGCCTCTGGCTACAATTAAAAGTCTTAAAAGTCATTTTGGAAGACAGAATGAGTCTGTGGTTTTGGTAGAGGAAGCAACAGGGATGTAAAAAGTAAATATAAATATATACAGGAAGGAGCTCCTGTGTGGACTAGTGCATAGTTCTTGCATCTCCGTGGTCAAACCAGCTCATTTCATATAAATAATCAGACTTTGTTTCTGCTCACCGAGACTTCGCTCTGCTCCGCTGGTGGCTGTCTCCAACTTCAGCGGCGGCTGGTGTTACCACGGAGATGGGGGTGACGGACGGCGAGCTCGCCTGCAGTCTATTTCTGTGAGAGAGACATTGAAGCTGCTCTGCCGTGTCGCAGATTGCTGACTACAGGAGCCGTTAGCTCAGACTGGAGGAGTATGTATAGTTGTTGCGGTTCCAGGTCGGCTCACGTTCTCCCCACGGGAGCGTGCCTATGTTCCCACAGCCCTATGTTCACACATTTCTAAGAGTTTTTTCAAAATTAGGCCCTATGTTCCCACAGTTCCCAGATTTCTAAGATTATTTTTCCAAAATTAGGCCCTCATCAGGGAGGTTTCGGTACGCTTTTTTGGTGCGTTCTCACCTGCCCAAACGAACCGCACCGAGTGGAAAAATGAACTCTAGTGCGATTTAATCCAACTAAATGAGGCAGGTGTGAAAGTGTCCTTAGTTAACATGAAGCACATGGCCACAGCAATCACCAGGAGCATATGGATTTCAGCAAGTCTAATACTAGTTGTGTATTTTGTTTACAATATTGCAGACAATTTAACAAGGCACACTAAAAGATTAGATAGGTACTGGTACATGTCTAAGGTACTGAGACAACGAAATGCACTTTAGTGTTTGGATTCATTTCCTTCTTACCAGGCTGCCACTGGGTTCAGTTTGATTCGGTACTTGCTGGTTGTAACTCATCTGTCATAGTGGCCTTTTTGCCAACGACGCTGGAGCACATTTCTCCAACATTCAAAGCTTTGCTTTACAGAAGTCACCTCTGAAGGAGTGTTCAGGCTGAACACAAAGTCAGTTTTTGTCCTGTGTTATCGGCGCAAGTTTGACATCTGTCTGGCTCATATGTGTTTACAGTTTGTGTTTGGTAAAGCCACAGACCACAACTTTAGTTCGCTCTCTGTGCTCTCATCAGCCTTAGGCTACGTTCACACCGCAAGTCTTAAAGCTTAATTCAGATTCTTTGCTCAGATCTGACTTTTTCTTTGGCTGATCACATTACCTTTTTAAAATGTGGCCTATATTAGATTCCAGTGTGAACTATTTGCGGTTTTGAACTGACCCGCATGCGCAAAAGACCAATAACAATGACATCAGACGCTGCACGCTGTTGCACTAAAGTTAGGGAGGTTATGGAGGAAATCAGCATTTTTGCTTTTATTTAAAAATGTTTGTGTAATGGCAGCTGTAACATTAATGAGCAGGTGCTGAGGAGGAGAAGAATGAAGAGAAAGAGAGACAAAATTGGCTATTTTGGTCTTTTGCGGGGTTGTGGCTGCAAATTCATTACAGAGGTCTGTGTGGATGCAGAGACGAAGCCAGGAGTGGTGGGACTGCGTTGTGAATAGCTTCACAGAGACGCAGTTTATAGTAGGCCTAGTTTTAAATTTTACTGTCTGTGTCTAGGGCTAACTCCCACGGGCGCTTAATTGTGACAAATGTCGATGTAGATTCACGTAAAAGTCACATCAAATCCACCTTGGTTGTTCACACAAAAATCTGACCTGGGTCTGATTCAGGACCACATATGGAAGTGGTCTAAAAATCTGACCTGGGTCTGATTCAGGACCACATATGGAAGTGGTCTAAAAATCTGACCTGGGTCTAATTCAGGACAACATATGGAAGTGGTCTAAAAATCTGACCTGGGTCTAATTCAGGACAACATATGGAAGTGGTTTAAATCTGATTTGAAAAAATCTGATCTGGGCTGGATTTGAGTGTTCACACTACTTCTGAAGAAGTCTGACCTGGTCACTTGACCCCAAAAAAAAAATCAGATTTGGGCCACTTTTGCCTGCAGTCTGAACGTAGCCTTATTTTCAGTGAAAAACTACTGATCCCAACTCCTCCCAGAAGTGTAGTCCAGTAAGAGCGTTTGACTTTCTTGGACTGAGACCAGCTGCTGTGTTACCTGTCAACAGGCAGTGACGCTGCTGCCGCTCAGGGAGGGCGACAGTGTGCCCCCCCGCCCGCCCCTCCCCCACTTCTACGACTCATCAGAGCGCCCCCCTCACGTGCCCCCCCACCACTCGCACCCCGGCGGCCGCCTGCCCCCCCACACGCACCGCCCCGAGGATCGCAAGGGCGGCTCCAGGAACGGAGCGCACAGCGTAAGAGCCACTGAAAGCCTTCATGTCTGCTCCATCCGTCCACATCCCTGGGTTCACATCCACTGTTACATTTCTTGTTCATCATTTTCACATAGCGCTGAACAATTTTGGGGGAGGGGGAGAATCGAATTGCAATTTTTCTGCCAGATATTGCGATTACGATTCGACTTGCGTTTTCTTTCTTTTTTCAAAAGTTTAGCTAAAGTTCGATATTCACTGTGTAACAGATCAAACATGCCATGGAGCATTATAACATGAGACACCATCTTTTGATGTTACAATGCTCCATGACAGGTTGTATCTGCTCTATGTTCTTATGCAGGGATGAGAATATGGATATGAACTGCCAGCAATAAGTTGAACAGTCAAACACAGAACATGTATCACAAAATATAAAGTTATCATAAAAAAAACAATTCCAATAAAAAAATATCAGTACTTTCCTGTAAACTGGAATGTCTGATAGGACTCAGTTCAACAGCAGCATCTATATATTGCACCTTCTGTGATCATGTTAATAAAGTTATACAAAATAAATGAAACATCCACTGAAATAGGACATTTCTGTAAACAATCTGTGATATGTAACATTATTCCAGCATTTATCTTATGATAAAACAGAAATATAATAATGAAAAGAGGAATGAAAAATGTTAAACCAAATGCTCCAGCAAACGTTCAACTAAATGTTGCACATTCATCGTTCAGCCCTAATTCTCACATGTCTAATCCAGCCTAAGGGCTGAACTAATATACACTGAAGAGACCCATTCCTCAATTAGGGCCATTTTGGATCCATGTAATTCATTTCAGTGTCTTGTCACTCACCCACAGTGTCACATTCAGACCCATTCTGACCCATTCTGACCCATCCAGGCCCATTCAGACCCATTCAAACCCATTCTGACCCATTCAGACCCATTCAGACCCATTCAAACCCATTCTGACCCATTCAGACCCATTCTGACCCATTCTGACCCATTCTGGCCCATGCATTTGTGGAACTCCATTGTTATGAGTGTGCTGTTTTCTTGTGTAGGTTTACACTTAAAGTGTGTCTTGCCTTCTACTTTGAGTGTTTTTATAGCATAGAGAACTCTCCTTTATGCCTGTACTATTACAATGGCACTTCTTAGTGCTATAAAGAACCATATATTTAGAATTTTTTTGTGTGGTAAATTACAACTTTTATCTTGAAATACCAGAACGTTTTCTTGTAAAACTACGACTTAAAATATTTTGACTTTTTACTTGAAATGTCAAGATTGCGCGCACGTCTGTGTGTGTGTGTGTGTGTGTGTGTGTGTGTGTGTGTGTGTGTCTGTGTGTGTGTGTGTGTGTGTGTGTGTGTGTGTGTGTGTGTGTGTGTGTGTGTGCGTGCGTGCATGCGTGCGCGCACGTCTGTGTGTGTGTGTGTGTGTGTGTGTCTGTGTGTGCATGCATGCGTGTGTGTGTGTGTGTCTGGGTGTGCGTGCGTGCGTATTCTGACCCTGAACTATCTCCCCCTCACAGCAGGCTCCAGACTACCGGCTGTATAAGAGCGAGCCTGAGCTGACCACGGTGAAGGAGGAAGTAGACGAGGCCAACGGTGAGGACAAGGACAAGACAGACTCCTCTACTGAGAGCAAGGACACTGCAGCTTCAAAAGGTAGGCCTACTTCTGGACTCAGTCACATAAAGATGATGCTCTTATACGTAAGGCCAATTTATGCTTCTGCTTTAAATCCACGCCGTGGTTACGTACGTTACAGTAGGTACGTGTGGATAGGGACCCTACGACGTAGCCTCAAAACGACCATAACAACTGTGATTGGTCCACTTGACCGTGGCTTGGTAGCGTTGCATTTCCCCTAGTCTACATCACGACGTTCCACTTCCAGGATTGCTGCGGTGCCATCGGAAATTCCACCGGATGTCCCGGCAATGTGTTTTTTTGTATTTTTGACATCTATTACGTACACAGAAAATTATATAACACACTAAAAGACAGCGGGGGGAAGCACAATAAGTGCTCTTTAAACACATCAGCTCAAAACCGATTAATGAGGCAACTGCTAGACATTAGCATTACAGTGTAAGTGTTTGACTTGCATTTGCCCTTAAAATAGAAATAGCACACCCCGCATTCCCGCTGGGTCCTCCCTCCTCCCCTCTGTTAATTTGCTCGGACGGTAAAGTCACGTTAGAGAAACAACAGAACTGGAAATTCCTTCTTCCTCCCTGAAGTCACTGTGTAGCAACATTTTGCCTTCCTGTGAGTGAGTTATGGAAACAAACAAGGAACGGTAAAGCGGTAGACAAAGGAAATCTGGGTTCTACATGTCTTCTATTTCTGTTAACATTCCCTGAACATGTTTTGTATCTTTTGTGAAATGAAGCACGTTAACGTTTGTGCCACAACATGAGCAATTAGCCCGACTGCAGTGTTTGTTTGCTAATGTGTAAGTGATGGAGTGTCCTGTCATCTCTCCAACAGTGCCCCCCTACCCAGTGGGCATCATTCCTCCCAGGACCAAATCCCCCATGAGTCCTTGCAGGAGTCCTCCAGAGTCCTCCACTATTGCCTCCTATGTCACCCTGAGGAAGACCAAGAAGCCTGAATCCAGATCAGTGAGTTTTGCGCTCAACATCGACGGAGACAAAACAATTGTTTAGACAAAATGGAACGATTCCAGTTTAGCAAATGTGACCGAATCGAGCGAGAACACTGATGTTATTTGGATGGCTGTTATATAAGTTGCAACTAATGCTGATAATAATTAGTTAATGGTTAATGGCATCGAGTAACATTCATTTGGCATCATTAGGGGCTTTCCGACCGGAGGGATTTTTGCAGTTCTTAGAACTAAACGTTCCTAGAACACTTTTTTCGTCGTGTTCCGACAGGACAAATTTGGGGATTTTTAAGTTCCTCTGGCCTCAGTAGCGTACTTTTTTAGCTCCTACTTCAGAGCAGGGTCTTTTCCCTTTTCCTAGGTGTACTTGATTGGTTGAACTTATAAATCACGCCCACTGCCAACTCAGAACTTGCAGACAGAGCAACAACGGGACATTTTTAACAATTTTCACCGTCTTATTCATCATTAAATTCACTTCTGACAACGTTTTAGGCGAGAAATTAACTGTTTAGATTTTGAATATAGGCAGTCTTGCGAAAATTGATGCCGAATTGACAATTTGCTTCAAAGTTTTCGGAGTTGAGGAGCTCCATGAAGTGAGGAGACAGCCAGCAAGCGCCTGCCCCGGCCTCTAGCTCGTCGCTCGGCCAGTCATGCTCAGACACCTTGCTGTGAGCTGGAGGTCTGTCAGACCGCTCTCGTAAATAAGAGGCTTTTATTTCGCCGTTGACGGTTTGTTTGTTTAAATATCACAACACATGTCCATCATAAGATTAACGGGAACCTGTGGTTAACTGTCTTTTCGGAGATAAACTCCACAAGCGTGTCCTGCGGCTCGCCGGCCATCTCACACACACACACACACACACACACACACACACGTCCACAGCGCAGCAGGCAGAGGCGGGGTCTGTTCCGAGTATAGCCTAATAAAGCCCCGTCTGTGTTGAACAAAACATTACGTGAATTACTACGAATAGACGTGCATTTAATATAGGAAAAGTGCACAAGTATTAGCATCATTTGTTGTTGTTGTATGTGGCGCTGACGATGCCGACCGTTGCCGTGCTTGCGTCACTCCCTTACCCCTCCTACCAGTCCCTATGGCCACTTGGCCAGTGGGAATGCAAACGGAAAAAAGACTTTGGGGTAGAGAAGTTAGAAGTGTACTTTTCCTCTAAAAAGTACAAGTACTATCCGGTCGGAAAGCACCTATTAAATCTTTTTTGGTGAGCTATAAAAGAGATTATTATTTGATCATAGCTATCTAACAGTAAAATAACTTTTAACTAACGTTGAACTAACTATCAATTTACCACTTGTTAGCGACGGTTATTATAAAGTGTCACCGATAAAATTAAAATGACGTGAATGCCCTATTTCTGTTGTTTCACATATTGGGCCTACACTTAGGGTTTTTAGTTTTTAGTGTTTGTAAGTATTTATGTATTCTCGGGTATGATTCTTATTGACTATGTATCGTTGTATGTTGTATCTGAATGTGACAAGTCACAAATGAAGTTCCCTCACAGGAAAAATAAAGAAATAGCACGGTGAAACAGATATCTGGGACACTCCCCCGCAGATTTAAAAACCAAGCCCATACATACTGACAAGTTTGACATGGTCGGGCAGTCAGGAATCATTCTCTAGGAAGTTAATTTCCACAGCATATGTCATGCTACTTCAGCAGTTACTTTGTGAGATAGCTTTGGTTTGGATGAGAGCCGACATTTAGGCTAGGAAAGCAAAAAAACAACGGCCCAGAGTTTAATGCAAAAAGAATGTAAGACGAGTGTTGTCGTTTACAGGACCGTCCCAGGAGTGCCGTGGATCAGACAGGGTTTGGGGAGCGGGAGGTGGGGAGAACGAGGATGAGTGTGGAGGAGCAGCTGGAGAGGATGAGGAGGAACCAGCAGGCCTCGTCGCTTCGAGAGAAGAAGAGAGAAACGCCATCCCGCTCGCCCTCCTTCAGCAAAGACAGCTCTTCCATTATCCAGCAGGTGATGTCACACACACACATCACACACACATTACTCACACACACATCACACACACACACATCACAGACGCACACATCACAAACACATTTCTCACACACACACATCACACACCTATACATCACACACACACACACACACACACACACACATACATCACAGACACACACACACACACATCACAAACACATTACTCACACACACCATCACATCACAGACACATCACAAACAGATCACACATCACAGACAGACACACCACACACACACACACACACACACACACACACACACACACACACACACACACACATACATCACAAACACATTACTTACACACAGATCACACACATCACAAACACATTACTCACACACATTACAAACACACACACACCACACTCACATCACACACACATCTCACACACACACACACACACACACACACACACGTACAGTAAGCCTTAGCTGAACTGCTATTCCATCTGTTCTGGAAATGTATACATATCCATAAACTGTGGCTACATATTTGTAGATTTATCTTGGATAATATTATCTGTAACTTTGAACTTTTACTGGAAAATGTATTCTTAGTTTTTTTGCCAGATACCATATATATGAGAAAGAATATTTTCTTATCAATCTCATCATATTCTTTGCAAAGTTTTACGTGTATATTTAATATATTTGCCAAAGTAAAACCTTACATTGTTTTTTTAAGAAAGAAATGCTGCTCTACATTAAGACAATAACTTCATAAAAACAACAAAAAGCCATTAAAACTGTAAGATTGTGCTCCCTATTTACAGTTTTTAACTTAATTTATTATCTTCTTTGCTGACCCCTGGCATGTTTTATATGACTTAGTTTTTGTTGCCCTCTCTTTTGCTTTTATATATATTTTCTGTGTATTGTTGTTCCTTTCTTTTCCTTTGGCTTTAAAAACATGTCAAACATTTTCAAACCATCAATTAATTGCGTGTGTGTGTGTGTGTGTGTGTGTGTGCAGAGTCGGCTCCAGGCGGAGGGGGCGTGTGCAGACCCTGTGGAGCTGGAAGCAGCTCTGCAGCAGCTGAAGGCGGCTCACATGGAGCGGAGCAGGACAGCTGCTGAGGCTCAGCCTGCCCCACAGGTTCATGGGATATTATTTTTTCAGTAGTTGTGAACTTTACGCTGTCCTGGCAAACAGTTTTCATCCTAAACAAATCCAAATTTTATGCAAAATACAAAAACTGAGTGCAAATACATGTGTATCGTCTTTTAATGAATAAATTAATTTCATTAAATAAGAATTGCATACATTTAAATTAACTGCAGATGCAGTATTACATTATCAAATGCATATCTATATATGTAATAGAGCTAAAAAGATGAATCGATTAGTCGTCAATTATTAAAGGTGCTCTAAGCAATGTCATTTAGGCTACAACATTTTTTGTCACATACAGCAAACATCTCCTCACTATCTGCTAGCTGCCTGTCCCCTGAACACACTGTAAAAAAACATCTCCTCACTATCTGCTAGCTGCTTGTCCCCTGAACACACTGTAAAAAAAACATCTCCTCACTATCTGCTAGCTGCTTGTCCCCTGAACACACTGTAAAAAACATCTCCTCACTATCTGCTAGCTGCTTGTCCCCTGAACACACTGTAAAAAAACATCTCCTCACTATCTGCTAGCTGCCTGTCCCCTGAACACACTGTAAAAAAACATCTCCTCACTATCTGCTAGCTGCCTGTCCCCTGAACACACTGTAAAAAACATCTCCTCACTATCTGCTAGCTGCCTGTCCCCTGAACACACTGTAAAAAACATCTCACTATCTGCTAGCTGCTTGTCCCTTGAACACACTGTAAAAAACATCTCACTATCTGCTAGCTGCCTGTCCCCTGAACACACTGTAAAAAAACATCTCCTCACTATCTGCTAGCTGCTTGTCCCCTGAACACACTGTAAAAAACATCTCCTCACTATCTGCTAGCTGCCTGTCCCCTGAACACACTGTAAAAAAAAACGCGGTCTCTGTAGACAGCCCAGGCTCCACAAACAGCAACAAAAACAAACTGAGCCAACCTGCACCACCAAACATAACAAACAGCGTTCCAGCCAATAACCGACAAGAAGGATTTGGGGGTGGGGGTTGGGGGGTTAGGAGGGGAGGGGGAGGGGACGGGATGAGGAGGAGGAAGGGGCGAGCTAGCTTCATTTTGTTTGAAAATACTTTGAACGTCAACAAGAAGTGACATCACCAACATCGCTTAGAGCAGCTTTAAATGACTCGCCAATTATTTTGATAATCGATGAATCGGTTTGAGTCATTTTTGAATAAAGAATAGTAGAAATTCTCAGATTCCAGCTCCCTAAATGTGATTATGTTCCAGTTTCTTCTCTCCTCTGTGACAGTAAACTGAATATCTTTGAGTTGTTGACAAAACAAGACATTTGAGGACGTCATCTTGGGCTTTTTGAGAAACACTGATCCACATTTTTTACCTGACATTTTAGAGAACAAATCTTATCCATTCATGCAGAAAATTATCCAATAATGAAAATACTCATCAGTTTCACCCCTAAGATGTACAAAGTTCTAGTTATACTATTTTACATTGGTTGATTTCACTGCCATACTTTGCCATTTTTTCATTAGGATCATCAGTGATTAAATATGACCCATATATGTACTGTAATGCATGACATACCATCACCAATAAACTGCAACGCCTCAGGCACATTTCTGATGATGAATGATGATGACTGTACAAACAGCTCATGACATTATTCTATTTCCGTCTCCAGGAGGTGCAGAGGGTGGAGGAGGTGAAAGATGAGGTGCAGTGTGACGGGGACGGTCACGGGACCCTGCAGAGCATGAAGGAGGCCAACAGCACAGACAGTGAGGTACTGTAGACAAGGCCTGCACTGCAGGGCCGACATTTTCCGTATAAACATGCTATGTAGTCCATGATCCAGTGGTGGACTCAAGTACTGTCCTTAAGTCCAAATGTTGAGGTACTTGTACTTTACTTGAGTCTTTTCTTTTCATGCCACTTTCTACTTCTACTCCGATACATTTCAGAGAGAAATATTGTACTTTTGACTCCAGTACATTCATCTGTTACTAGTTACTAGTTACTTTACACATTCAGATTTCTGCACACAAAACACATGTAGTTTATATAATCTGATATAGCTCGTAGTTTCTGTCGCCCCCATGAGTAATTCTAAGTAATGACAACAACACTGTCGGTGCGTCCACATGATACAAGCCTTCCGTGATCATGCACCACCCCCACCCCCCTCCACGCAGTTGCTTGTAACCAAGGAGGACACGGAGGATTAAAAAAACATGATGGACTCTTCAGAAGAGGTCATTATCTTCACACGAGTTTCTGCGCGGGAAAGTCACCGGACGCCACAATCTTCTGAACAGTCATACTGAGAAATCCAGAGAGAGTTGTGTGGAGCTGATAGTCTTAATTAGCTTTGTAGCAACTCATTTGGTAATTGCTTGAATGTAACGGACATTAATATCAAAAAGTTACGCACTAAAGCTTTAACACGACAAGTTATCATTGAGTTAAATGCTGTCAGATTAATGTAAAAGCTGCAGCAGCACCACAGGAAGAGAGATTATAAATGCACATCTTGTAACATTAGCATCTTCTAAGATCACTTAAAAAAATGTATGATCCCAATCTTCATCTCTTGTGCACAAAGAAATGAAAAAAGTTTATTGGGGAGATTCTTCTCAGATCAGATCTGTCGATACAAAAACCTTTTCCCATCATGATGCGACTGCAGCAGAAGAGTTTCAAAACGTCGTACAGCCACAGTAATAATCTGACCAACAGCCTCTTCCTATAGTTTCAACTTTCATTCCTGCTAGGGCTGCACAATATATCGTTTTTTTAATCGTCGTTGCAATATCAACTGGCGCAATAAACGCATCGCGAAAGGCTGCGACATATCACGGCAGACACTCAGATTTTTTTTTCGTGTTAGTTGAAAGAAAATATCAGCAGAAAACTATATTTATATACTGTCCCATTTTAGTGGTGCCTTTTATATTCAATTCAATTTTATTTATAGTATCAAATCATAACAAGAGTTATCTCAAGACACTTCACAGATAGAGTAGGTCTAGACCACACTCAATTTACAAAGACCCAACAATTCCAGTAATTCAGTATATTCAATTCAATGTTCAATTTGTTCAATAAAAGAATGTTGGAAATGATTTCCTTTCATTTGTTTTAAATTCAGCAAATGAATTAACGTATTTTAGACAAATCCCTGTGAGCTAAAACGTTCAGATTTCCAACTATTCTGAACGCTCCAGTTTTTTTTTCTACTCTCAGCTGAGTGTTAGGCAACTCTAAGGCCGGCTACACACACGTGAGCGTGGCATTTCTGTTGCGTGTCAGCTGCGTGGCGGCTGCGTGGATTTTTCTGTCTTTTCGCACCAGAAACGTGTCTGACTGCTAGCCTTGTCTGTACACATGGATGTTTCCCATTGATTACTGCAATTACAGATTAATGACAGTATACTTCATGTTAAACATAAATATATACTGATTTGATAACAGCAAAGACAACGTCGGCAGTATTGACGGCAAAATAGGCTACAGAATATTTCGTTCTGTATTGACAGGTGCAATATTTGAAAATCGATAATTATTATTTATTTTTTAATTACATTTATCTCTGCATTTATGTCAAAACCTAAAGACTTTCAAACATCAACATGTCATTTATTAATATGTATTTGTGTCAAAATGACATATATCTTTTCCTATGCTATTTTGCCTGGAAACGCTTCCAACACGCTTGCGTCTCGCGTGAAAAATAGGCGTCGGTTCTATTTCTAGCATGCACACGTTTTCGGCGCGGTGCAAGTCGCGCCTGAGACGTGCGTGTCACGCAGGCAGTGTGTAAGCTCTAACCTGTTAACATGGGAGCCAAAATATAAACGGACACGCCACGCAGCTGACAGGCTCACGCCACGCAGCCAGTGTGAAGGAGGTCTTATGATTGGTCACCTGCTCCAGGTAGGCAGGACTGGAGTGTTTTTTTTTAAGCTACTGCGGTGGTGTAAACATTGTCGCATGTAGCTACATGCTAACGGCAGTAAAATGTCATCTTGTCTGCCAGTGTTGTTAAATTTTCCCCAATTCCAGGTCACCTCACTGCTGAAACATGTCCGATTGGGTAGTGTTTGGTTCAGAAGCCTTTATCTGCGTTATTGACAGTAGAAAGTGCCGCTTTGTTCCACTACAATCTAACGTTAGTCTAGTGCTAATTATTAGGTAGCTGCATGCTAACGCCAGATAGCTGTAATCTTGGCTGCCAATGCTGGTCATTTTTACTGCTGGGACATGTCCGGTTGCCCATTTCAAAGTTCTCTTAATACATCCATGATTTCAACTAGTGAAACAAAACTGGAGATTCCAGGAAACACGCTGGCCAATCAGAGCAGACTGGGCTTTTTTTGGGAGGAGGGATTAAAGAGACAGCGCTCCAACACAGAGGGTGAATACAGGTGCAACAGCCATGGGCAGTTTGAGGAACATTAAGTGTTTTTTTTAACATTAAAGCATGTAAACATGTTCTAGTACAAACACAAAATACAAGTATACTGTAATCTTGAAACTGCTATATAATAGTTGCCCTATAAGTATTATTGTTATCGCAATATTCAACAACGTTATCACATTTTGCATATTTTCCTCATATCATTCAGCTCTAATTAGTGCCAACTGCATGGACAAATCAATCAATGAAAAATCACAGCATAACACTACACTACTACATACTAATAGGAATTGAACGAAAGTCCCAATTTAGCATCCTGTCATTCAATGCCTGCAGACACAAGCCAGCAATATAATGTATTCCATGTCTAAACCGCCTGTGTGTGTGTGTGTGTGTGTGTGTGTGTGTGTGTGTGTGTGTGTGTGTGTGTGTGTGTGTTCATTTCACTGTCAATCAAATCTGATCAAAACACAACCACACAGTTCTGATGAAGCAGATTAACTGGGGTTTTGGAGTGTTAGACTCTTTATGAATGCAGGGGCTTTAACACAGCTCAGTCAGTGAGCCTAACTACACAAATACAATTTATAATGAGTGCGCTGTAATGTACACATAAGTGCTCTGGGATTGAACATAATGGTATCTCGGGCAGTTCTGGGTTACTACTGCTGCCCTGTGATTGAAGTGGAATGATGCTCGTTGTTCTGGCAGTAGACAGTGTAAACATTACGCTGTAGTCCTCTTGATTGTCTCTACTAGAACCTAACACCAAAATAAGGGAGAATATAATAGTCAATGACATCATGATGTTTGATTCTAAAGTAAACTAGCCCACAATATAACGGCCTACAAGTCCAGCTGAGATGATTAGACCATTAAACACACAACTGGTTGGATCCTTTTTTTATGCTTTTAACGCTCTTTTTGACACTTTCAACACTTTTTCATTTCCAGTTTCTAAAATGTGAGGATTTTTCTGCATTAAGTACTTATTCCTGATTATAGTTACATTAGTCGCATGTTGCCAGACCTTCCTCCACAGTTCGGCAGAGGAGGGTCTGGATAGTCCACACAGCATTCTGGGATGGAAGAAAAACATGCTCTGGTTTATTGGCATTTCTTTAAACCAATCACAATCGTCTTAAGCGCCGTATGGAGCAACAATGTCTCTGCTAAATAGCCTCTGGAAGGAAGTTGTTTTGGTGGAACGTGTGTACGTTCTAAAGTAGTTTCAGTCGTGTAACAGAAAACTCAGATTGGACAGATAGTGTAGCTAGCTGTCTGGATTTACCCTGCAGAGATCTGAGGAGCAGTTAACCATAGTCCTCACAAATCCACCAGAACCGGAACCGGAGCAATCCCAGAAGTGGAATGTCGTGGATATAGACTGTAGTTACATACTTTTACTTAAGTAACATTTTCAGTGCAGGACTTTCACTGTAACAGAGTATTTTTTTACAGTGTGGTATTAGTACTTTTACTAAATAAAATAAATAAATTCTAAAGTAAAGGATCTGACTACTTCTTCCACCGCATTTTATAGTAAACTGGTACAGTGCAGTCTGCAGGGGCGGAGGAGAACCAAAGGAACTGTAACACACAGCGTCACTATACACAGCTCTCTAATGCACACAGCAGATAATCACCTATTGTGGATGGAACATCTGCGCTTGTAATCTGGGAAAATAACAGAAGATTTGTGGGAATGTGGAAGGAGCCAGGTTGGATTTAAGGGCTTTATGCTGTGGATGTAACCAGGGTTGATAGCTGGGTGTGGGCTGCTCTCCACACCACCCTCAGTCCACAGCACACACAGACCAATATGTCCTCACCGTGTTTATTGCATTTCCCTCTAGTTTTCATTCTTTCCTTTTGTATTATTATTAGTAATATAACTTCAACAATATCATGACAGCACAAAACCAAAGTCTTGCTGAGAAAGATACGCATCACTAGTCTGGCAATGCATGGAACAACACTGACAGCACACTTCTTTACCACTTTTCTAATAAAACCACTTTTGTGTGTGTGTGTGTGTGTGTGTGTTTCAGCTGTGTGAAAGCCAGAGGGTGGTGATTGTGGACCTGGGCGCGGAGCCTCAGCGTGTGGAGATTGTAAACCTTCACTCTTTTGAGGATGACGAAAGCAGAGACCAAGATCTGACTAGCTCACCAACAAACACCACCACTGACAACAGGTAGGTGTGTGTGTGTGTGTGTGTGTGTGTGTGTGTGCTGAATGAATATGAGATGTTTTTGGAGCCAGAAGGCGGAGAAGAAGACATACTTTATTGATCCCCAGGGGTGTAAATTACATCTTTACACTCCGTTGTTACACACAGGCCCGAAAAACACACACATACACAAACAGGACCCAATACATGCACTAATGGATAGGGGGCAGAGTGAGGGGGCTGCCCACTACAGGCACCCCGAGCAGTTTGGGGTTCGGTGGCTTACTCAAGGGCACCTCAGCAGTGCCTGAAGTGACACCTCTCCAGCTACCAGTCCACGCACTGTACTTTGTCCGTACAGGGAATTGAACCGGCGACCCCACAGTTCGCATGTCAAGTCCCTATGGACTGAGCTACTGCTGCCCTGAAATTAAAAAGAATTAAATAAAATTAGTGCGGAACAAGGCCAAAGGGATCTCAAGGATTACAAAATACTATGAACTGTATGATAGCAGTTCTTTTGCTTGTCCTATCAATAGTAGGTAGTATAGTAGTTTTGCGTCAGAGTGACCCATTCTCCTTCGGCTCATTGCAGCTTCCAGACTCCTGAGCCTGAGACGCCGAGCCCGGAGCCGAGGGAGGACGAACCAGACGCGGTGCAGCAGAGCGCCAGAGAGCAGAAGCTGGAGCTAACGGCAGACGACAAGAAACACAACAACAACAACATGTTGGCTTGTAAGTGACACATCTGTGTCAGTCAAACCTGAGACCACATTTCATGCTGGCCCAAATACCTTCTGTTGCACTTGCTCCCCAATTTCAATTACAGTATTGAAATGAACTTGCTATTCTGTCACTTTGTAAAATCTCACTTATGCATTCCCAGACGCTCTTGACATTCTAGCATGTTGTATGCCCAACAAAACGTTGCAGGTAGCTAAGATTTAAGGCCGTTATACACCGGGGGCGTGGTGAATAAACGGCGCGAAAATGCAAATAAACGGCTGCGATTTGCGACAGTTTGAGGTCATAACCACCGGAGGTGTACCGCGTCTTGTTTCCCCAGCTGCTGGGTCGAGGGGTGGGGGTTAGCTCCGGAGACTCCAGCCCTGTCCCCCCCCCCCACCCCCCGCAAAATACATTGAGTGAATATAATTCCCTCTGGTAAACAGTATGCAGTGTAAGTTCTATGTTTAGGGATATCGCGATGACGATCTAAAATTATATACTGTGCAGCCCTAGGTACAATATAACATAGAATACTTTCACCCCATCTAGCCGTAGCACAAGGGTCTGGACCCTGTACATAACTACCCCCCACCCCCTATCTCAAATCATTCCTACATCCGGCTGTACAGTTGTGTAGTGTGTCTCTGTTTATCTTCATTTGTGTTGTGTGCAGATTGACATTGCTTCTCAAAATGTCAACTGCATGTACAAATACAAAACAATACAACTTATGTCCTATCTACTGCGTCTGATAGAACAAGTCTGTAAAGTTTGTGTAAACTGAACCGACAGCACACTCCAGTGGGTAAACAATGGAACTGCAACTTTTTAAAACTTGAATCTGGGAAGACGGACACTCAGTGATTGTTGTTTTTAGCCGTAATAATCAAAATATATTTGATTTCAGTTCTGCAAGGTTGAGTTTGAGTTGGACCATATGCCCCATCAGGCTTTAAAGCTATAGCTCATAGTTTCTGTCTCCCCCATGAGGAATTCTAAGTAATTCCTCCACGCAGTGGCTAGTAGCCAAGGAGGACACGGAGGATTAAAAAAACATGATGGACTCTTCAGAAGAGGTCATTGTCGACGACACAATCTTCTGAACATAGTCATACTGAGAAACCCAGAGAGAGTTGTGTGGAACTGATAGTCTTAATTAGCTTTGTAGCAACTCATTTGGTAATGGCTTGAATGTAACGGATGTTCATTGATAAAAAAAACGTTACACACTAAAGCTTTAAAGTTGTGTTTTATTTTGCTGTTCAAATATGTAGTGAGCAGAACAGAACCGTTCTTTAAATGCTAACTGTGTGCATAAAAACTAAGAGCAGAGAACGTCCGTAACCTAAAGAAAAAGATGTGGCCGGTCTATGTGTCAGCCATGGGCATTTTATGACATGTCAAGCACCCACACATTCTCAAATCCTTACCATCTGCCAAAACTGCTGAAAAAGGAACTGGACCTACACGTAGGTCCAGTTTAATATGCAACTACATTTATATGTATGTATAATCTATGTAAGGGGTCCCTGCTCCGTCTCTTTTTCAGCTAATGGGTGCTTGGTCTGAATAACGTTGCAGACCACTGGTGTACTGTATTGGTCTAAATCTAAAAGGAAGACTAGAATGCTACATCTAGAACTACAGGTCACATTAAATACCTTAGTATTAATGTTCCACCAGGATTTCAGAGCCATTCCTTCTGAATTACACAGCATTACCAACATGCATCAGAGAAGACCTCACCCGCTGAACCAACTTGCCCATCTCATTAATTGTAAGAATAGCAGCAGTAAAAATGACCTGCTAGCAAACAGAAAAATGCCTAAAGGCTGCTGTCGGCTGATATTCACTAACAATGCAAAGAACCCAGAACTATAAGTTTTTATAAGCTGCCGACCTGAAAAACTGAGCTTTATGAAGACAAAAGTGGAAACGGACGTGAGGAATCAGCAGAGAGAACTGGGAGACGTTTGCATCCTGACACTAAGCTAACGTTACGTCCAACATAGTCTATGTCCACGACATTCCATTTCCAGGATTGTTCAAGTGTCTTTTTGTTCAAGTCATTCTTTTTTAGTGCTGCATTTTCTATGCAATGCAATGTTCAATAAAATAATTGGAAATGATTTCCTTTCATTTGTTTATCGCGAGTAATATCGTTATCGCGATATTTTCCTCATATCATGCAGCCCTACTGTGGTATCTATACAGTCACTGCTGTATTGTTTTTGCACACAAAAAAAAAACATATTTGCAAATGAATTACAGCAACAAAAATACAGCAAAACTGTGTAACAAAACAACGTTCTACTAACCACTCCATTCTCCCTCTCTGTCCTCCCTGCAGCGCAGACGTTCACCTTGGTGAGCAGAGACACGTGAGCGTTGCCGGCCTCGACATCCACACTGGCGGCCCATAAAGCCCAAATGTAGCCTGCCTGCCTGCACAGAGCATGCTCCACGGCTTCCTGCGTTTACAACAGGACTATTTTGATACTACTGTTACATGCCCACAAGGAAACTGAGACTGAGAGGATGACAGCCCTGACAACACACGGGCCGCCATCACTTCCAGACAGAGAGAGAGGCAGATGTACTGTATCTTAACACCTGTTAGATCTGTCCATACTGATATGTCCCTGGGCAAAACACCAACATATGGAGTCAGATTTGTCTCAAAACATTTCTGCATAAAAATAAGATTGTGAAATGGTCATATAAAAGTTACAAATGATGTTTGAGCTGAAATATACTTGCGCAACCCCAGAAGGAGTTTTGAGCGTCTCCAGCTCAGCCGTGGCCAGGGGAAAGTAACTGGCCAGGCATTTGGTTTTTATAGGCAGGCCCTGACAATCTAATTCTTTTTTTCAGACTTTTCAATTCAACAACAGATTCATATTGAATATTCAATATTGTGTAGGTTTATATGTTAAAAAGACTACCTTGAAATTATATTTACTGTATATTTTAATGATACTTAAAATTCGGTTCAGTCGATATAAATGAATTGTGAGCCGATAGTGCAGCTATTTATTTAATCTGAATGGCAAAGTTGTGTAGTCTCCCACTATTAGACCTTACAATTCAGACGCAAGCAGTCCAAGGCCTAAGTCAGTTATTAGTGCACAACAAAGACACGAAAAACAGCGACATCGTGACAGCTGCATGATCAGCGCCATGGACAGCAAGACTACGACTACAGGGGGCATGTTATTCTACCCTCTCACATATCTATTACTCCATATTGGCAAACACACACTGAAAAAGACCCAATATTTGTAAACACCTAAAAGCTGTAAGACAATTCAGGAAAAACAACTTGCACAAAAATGATAGGAATAATGAGATGACTAACTTACTACTCTTCTGTGGCTCAGGCTGGGCCTTGTATAGCTGCAGCTGCCATTTTCCAGATAAATAGAATCTCCCCAGTGAAGTGTCTTTCCACTCTGTGTTGTCTTGGTCAGGTCGTGGAAGCAGCGAAGGTTAGGGCAACCCAAGATGCTGTGAGGACACTTGGCATTGCCAAGAGCCCTGTGGACATTACTGAGCAGTGTTTTCAGTGTCCATCATCTGGAGGCGTGGAACTGTGTGTTTGAGAATGATCTGTCGGGTGCGTGGGCCCAGTCAGTGTAAGCAGGGGTTCCACTTTTACGGAGTCCAGGAAGGAGCCGCTCTCCGGGTCGAGTGAAGCAATGGATTCCATGAACGCACTGTTTCGGTCCGTGTACTTGGCAGCCATGGGATTTTTGTTTTGAAATTATAAAAACAAAATCGAGAAACAAGCTGTATTCCCACCACCGTTTAGATGCAGGAGAACAAAAACAACAGAAAACAATTAGCCAGCGAAATTCTGAAATAAGTATCTGTGTGAGACATTTTGCATCGCCTGCATCTGCTGTGGCGATTGTCAAGAACCTCTCTCTTATAGTGTAGCTTTGGTCAACATAACACAGTACAATAGAAATATTTCCACAGCCCGTTGGGTCTTTGGTTCCCTCCATTTTGTGTAAAAAGCTTGGCTCAACAATATGCTCTGTCACCAGTTTGCTCATCAGTTCTATTATTTCATTTTGAATGTCATGGTTTATGTAGGTTGCATTCTTGGGAATGGTAGGGGCAGTCTTTGCCAGCTCTGGGTCTTGCATATTTCTCCTGGGGGGCCAAACTAGAGCGAAGATAATGACCTCTTCTGAAGAGTCCATCATGTTTCTTTTAATCCTCCGTGTCCTCCTTGGCTACTAGCAACTGAGTGGAGGAGGGGGTGTGCGCGATCATGGAAGACTTGCATCATGTGGACGCACTGACAGTTTTGTTGTCATTACTTAGAATTCCTCATGGGGGCGACAGAAACTACGCACTATAGCTTTTAAACATGTTAAAATGTTATTTTTTTTGCCATTTATCCAGTCAGGCTAAAACCCCAAAACGGTGTTCTGTTTTATGTGCCTTTCTTTTGTTTATTGCTGTTGTCATTGGCCATATCATTTAATTGCTATAAATATATAAAATGAAACCATTTCACAATCTTGACCAGATGTACGACTTGTTTGGGGGCAATATAGCTCCATAAATATGTGTTGCCAAATGTATACACACACATCAATACACAGAGCTTTTGATACCTTACTAAGTATTAAAGTCATCTTAACATAATAATTCTTAGAATATTCTACTGATCTGGAGGAGGGGATATTAGCTGTGACTGAGTTGCTGGAGGGGAGTGTACAGCTTGGAGCACTTGAGAAGTCTCACCACAGATGGGCTAAGCACCAAAACTCTCGACACACATGCAGTGCTTTACTTTAACCCCAAAGTGACCGCCGATGCTCTTGGATTTGAACCGCTCCCATTTTGATCCGTAGTGTTTTTATTTGACACCAGAGACTCCGTTATCACTCTGTTTTCATTTTTTTGCACCTGCAACATAACAGATTGTCCTTCATTGGATAGACATATATAAATATATAAAAAAGTATATATATGAACATAAAGCAGATTTTTACTTCAACAAGGTGCCACTTCATGCTGCTGATTCTTTTGGACAGAACTAAGTATTTTTCAGGGTTGTGATTATTTATGTCGAGCAGACAGTCTGAATCTCCTGAAGTCTGTTGGCGACACACGCAGTACGTGAATGTTCTCGGATTTCCAGTCTGCTTTTTCAGTTTGTGTCTCTTTTTAGTTTTTGGTTTACATTACTCAGAAGTTATACAGAGGCTGAGGACATGACACAGATTAGACTTTTTGTGTTTGAAGGTGAAGAATTGGACAATAGCACATGTACAAAGCAATAAGTTGGACTTTGGAGCTCCAGGACATAAAAGACATTTAAAAGAGATGTATAAACTGTAAAAAAGAAATAAAAATATAAACTAAAAAATAAATAAAACAAGATAGCATAATTTATGTACACACTGAAAAGAAGAAGAGTGAATATTCTAACTATAAGAGGTTATTATTAATATTATTAGGGTCAATATGCAAAAGGTTCAAAACCCATCTGTTTTATATCATGTGAAATAAATGTTGATGTTCTTAAAATATGCTTGTTGCTGGTTTTTTTTCATTGTTTGTTTTGTAGTCTGCATGTCCAATGATCCACCAAAGAAGTATTTCTTCTTTCTCAGTTTTTTCTTTTTTTTAAAGAGGTGAAAGTATCCAGGACAACATATCATCATACAAATGGACCTTTTATTCCTTTTACTCCGTGTTAGTGTCGACCTACTATTTTCTGGTCCCTTGTCCCCCTGTAACGTTACTTGTGTAAAGCGTCCGTGGGTTTCATGAAATGTGCTATATTAATCTAAGTTATAATTACGTTGGTTGCTACAACAAACTCTTAATGCTTTGGCTCGTGACCCAGTGACAGTGATAACGTTACCTGGTTTAGCTCACGAGACAGCCAAAGTAGGCTAAGTTACCGTATGCAACACTTGAAATGCAGCGATGCATCTGTAACTTACTCTTTTATTGTAAATGAATTAGGTAACGTAAAGGACCGTAAAGAAAAGATCTTTACGACAGCATGTGTGGTAAAACTACAGCTTTTGTCCAAAGCGGCCGCTAGAATCAACACAAACTTAAAGTTACATATAGCCACATTAAGAATTAAAAAATGCTTGGGTCAAAAATAGCATGGACGATTTTGAAAAAAGTAGTTTAACCGAAGGAGGATATTCACTTTTATAGTGTTGATTCTCCCAAAGAAGGAAGTCGCCAAAGAGGTCCACTTCTTGAAATCATTACATTATCTGTGTCTACCTTGATTTTACAAATCAATATAAAATAATAAATCTCAATAATAAATATAATTTTAGGAAGAACACTTTCAAGTCTGCGAGCCAGTTCTTTTGCAACTATTTCATAGTCTATATTAAGTAGGCTAATAGGTCTATAGGGGGAACAGTCCAAGGGATTTTTGTCTTTTTTTAAGAGTAGGCTAATTGAAGCATATCTCCAAGAGGGTGGAATATCACCCTTCAGAATATTATTAATAGCAGGCATAAGAATTTGATGGATTTCTGGCCAAAATTCCTCCAAAAATTCTAGTTGAATTTCCATCTGGCCCCAGACATTTCCCATTCGGCATGGCCTGGATCATGGCACGCTTCCTCTGGTGTAAATGCTGCATTTAAGCTAGAGCATTCCTCCTCTGCAATAGCAGGCAATGAAGTATGTCCTTCTCTGAACTGTAAAGGGATATATAAAAATCTCTAAATGTACCACTGATAATTAATAGATCACAGGAGACATCACCACAAGGAGTTCTAATCATGTTAATTGAGCGATCATTGTTCTGATTTTTCAGTTGGTGGGCAAGTAAGTGACTGGACTTATTACCAAATTCATAGTACTTCTGAATGTGGCGAGTGTGGTCAATATTGAGTTTGGTCTTTGCAGTCACTAGATTTGCAACTGTGGGTGTTTGTTTAAGTATTTGTTCTTACCTAGTAACTTATTTTTCAAGATTTTTCCTGTTGCTCTCTAGAACTATAATAAACGTATTGGTGTGTATATTTTGTTCTGTTATTTGATTTTTCTTTTGTCCTTTATTTTGTTGTTACATATTAAACTGTAATCATAATATATGGTAAAGGGATACACTTTATAAGCCCCTTGGGGTTTCTTGTCACAAATGCTAAAAACTGGGTCAATATGCAAATGCACTAGGGCGTGGGACGATAGAATCTATACAGTTGCCCTCGACTGCATATAAAAATAATTTGGGAATGAACAAATAGTCAAGTCTGGAGTATGAATTGTGTGAATGTGAATAGAAAGTCTCTCACTTGAGGATTGATCTGTCGCCATATATCTATCAGTCCAGTGTCTTTACATAAATTGTTGAAGGCAGTAGATGATCTTGGATTTGATATTTTTGCGGAGGATTTATCCAGAGAGGCATTCATTATGCAATTAAAATGCCAGGCCTTTGACATAACGGTTCAACAGTAAAATAATTTGCAATATAAAATGAGCTGAGTCCAAATTTGGAGCATAAACATTAAAAAATAGTGTGTGTGTGTGTGTGTGTGTGTGTGTGTGTGTGTGTGTGTGTGTGTGTGTGTGTGTGTGTGTGTGTGTGTGTGTGTGTTGTTTAAGAATTGAGCCTGTGATTAGGATGAATCTGAATTAATGATTATTGTTTTTTCAGATGCATCAAAATCTTTTTCCTCTTTATTACTGTAAGTGGCCAAACCCCTGAACGTTCCAATAGTGACTTTAACGGACCCAGACATAGGAAATATAAAGTTGGAAAACAAATAGGTAATACAAGTTAAACTAGAAAAGGGCATTTCCTGCAAAAAAATTGCTTATGAATGCTGAAAAGTTAAATTGCTGAAGGTAAACTGGACTGCTGTCATAACTGCATAGGTAGAAGGTGAAGTACTGAGAGTGGTTGGAAAAGTGGCAATGGTTTTATTTGGTACGAATTTCAGTCAAATATTGAATAATACCAAGATGTATTAAGCAAAAGTGGAATATTTTAAAATACTTTTTAAAAAGAAGTCAAAGTATAGCATGTTGGAAAGTCATAGTATAGGTATGTCAAAAAAAAGTGATAAAAAGTCATATCACGTCGAAAAAAGGGATGAAGAAGTCATAGCATAGTTTATTGAAAAAGTGATCAAAAAGTCACTGTGTAGTTTGTTGAAAAAAGTCATGAAAAAGACATGGTATAGTATGTATGTTGAAAAAAGACAACAAAAAAGTCATAGTATAGTATGTCAACAAAAGTGATTAAAAAAGTCATAGTATAGCATGTCGAAAAAAGTCATAGCATAGTATATAGACAAAAGTGATAAAAAAGCCATAGTATATATAGTATGTCGGAAAAAAAGCCATAGTATAGTATGTCGAAAAAAGTCATAATATAGTATGTCAAAAAAGCAGTCCTGACCTCAACCCCAACGCCCAAGCTGATCCCATCAACACTTGTGGGATCAGCTTGGGCGTGCTGTTGGTGCCAGAGTGACCACGTTGGCTGACTTGCGACAAATTCTGGTTGAAGAATGGGACGCCATCCCACAGCAGTGTGTGACCAGGCTGGTGACCAGTATGAGGAGGAGGTGCCAGGCTGTTGTGGCTGTGTATGGTTCTTCCACACGCTACTGAGGCTCCTGTTTGTGAAATTAATAAATTGTTAAATTGCCAATATGTCTCCTCTCCGGGAACCATCACCTTATCGTGGTGGAGAGGTTTGTGCGTCCCTATGAACCTGAGGGCTGTGTTGTCTGGAGCTTTGTGCTCCTGGTAGGGTCTCCCAAGGCAAAGTGGTCTCAGGTGAGGGGCCAGACAAAGAATGGTTCACAAACCCTATGAATAACCGAGGTAGAGATGGAGTGACCCTGCCCGGAGGAAGCCCGGGGCCCCCGTCTGGAGCCAGGCCCAGACGGAGGGCTCGTTGGCGAGCGTCTGGTGGCCGGGTTTGCCAGGGAGCCCGGTCGGGCACAGCCCGAAAAAGCTACGTGGCATCCATCTCTCCAGCCCATGGGCCCACCACCTGTGGGAGGAACCGCTGGGGTCGGGTGCGCTGCCACACGGGTGGCAGTGAAGGTCAGGGGCTTCGACGGACCAGACCCGGGCAGCAGACGCTGTCTCTGGGGACGTGGAATGTCACCTCTCTGTGGGGGAAGGAGCCGGAACTGGTGCGGGAGGTGGAGCGCTACCGGTTAGATCTGGTGGGGCTTACCTCTACGCACAGTCTCGGTTCTGGAACCGTACTCCTGGATAGGAGTTGGACTCTTTTCTTCTCCGGAGTTGCCCAGGGTGTGAGGCGCCGGGCGGGTGTGGGGATACTCACAAGCCCCCGGTTGAGCGCCGCTACGTTGGAGTTTACCCCGGTGGACGAGAGGGTCGCCTCCCTACGCCTGCGGCTGGTGGAGGGGAAAACTCTGACTCTTGTTTGTGCATATGCACCAAACAAGAGTTCGGAGTATTCGGCCTTCTTGGAGACCTTGAGTGGAGTCCTGTATGGGGCTCCAGTGGGAGACTCCATCGTTCTGCTGGGGGACTTCAACGCGCACGTGGGCAATGATGGAGACACATGGAGAGGCGTGATTGGGAGGAACGGCCTCCCTGATCTAAACCAGAGTGGTTGTTTGTTGTTGGACTTCTGTGCTAGTCATGGATTGTCTATAACGAACACCATGTTCGAACATAGGGATGCTCATAAGTGTACCTGGTACCAGAGCACCCTAGGCCAAAGGTCAATGATCGATTTTATAATTGTTTCATCTGATCTGAGGCCGTATGTTTTGGACACTCGGGTGAAGAGAGGGGCGGAGCTGTCAACCGATCACCATCTGGTGGTGAGTTGGGTCAGGGGGTGGGGGAAGACTCTGGACAGACCTGGTAAGCCCAAACGGGTAGTGCGGGTAAACTGGGAACGTCTGGAGGAGGCCCCTGTCCGACAGACTTTCAACTCACACCTCCGGCGGAGCTTTTTGTGCATCCCTGTGGAGGCTGGGGGCAT
Source organism: Zingel zingel (assembly GCA_023566125.1). Taxonomy (NCBI): domain Eukaryota; kingdom Metazoa; phylum Chordata; class Actinopteri; order Perciformes; family Percidae; genus Zingel; species Zingel zingel. Next base: position 4,718,423 of record CM042331.1, read on the forward strand.
TGAACAAGAGTGGACAATGTTCAAAGTTTCCATTGCTGAAGCTGCGGCGAAGAGCTGTGGTCTTAGGGTCTTAGGTGCCTCAACCTAAGTTCGTGGTAACCCACGAACACCCTGGTGGACACCGGTGGTCAGGGAAGCCGTCCGACTGAAGAAGGAGTCTTTCCGGGATATGTTATCCCGGAGGACTCCGGAGGCAGTTGCAAGGTACCGAAGGGCCCGAAGGGCTGCAGCCTCTGCCGTGAAAGAGGCAAAGCAGCGGGTGTGGGAGAAGTTCGGAGAAGACATGGAGAAGGACTTTCGGTCAGCACCAAGGTGCTTCTGGAAAACCATTCGCCACCTCAGGAGGGGGAAGCGGGGAACCATCCAAGCTGTGTACAGTAAGGATGGGACGCTGTTGACCTCAACTGAGGAGGTAATAGGGCGGTGGAAGGAGCACTTTGAGGAACTCCTAAATCCGACTAATACGCCCTCTATGGTAGAGGCAGAGCTGGAGGATGATGGGGGATTGTCGTCAATTTCCCTGGTGGAAGTTGCTGAGGTAGTTAAACAACTCCACAGTGGCAAAGCCCCAGGGATTGATGAGATCCGTCCAGAAATGCTTAAAGCTCTGGGTGTGGAGGGGTTGTCTTGGTTGACACGCCTCTTCAACATTGTGTGGAAGTCTGGGACGGTGCCTAAGGAGTGGCAGACCGGGGTGGTGGTTCCCCTTTTCAAAAAGGGGGACCAGAGGGTGTGTGCCAATTACAGGGGTATCACACTTCTCAGCCTCCCCGGTAAAGTCTACTCCAAGGTGCTGGAAAGGAGGGCTCGGTCGATAGTCGAACCTCAGGTTGAAGAGGAACAATGCGGATTCCGTCCTGGTCGTGGAACAACGGACCAGCTCTTTACTCTCGCAAGGATCCTGGAGGGAGCCTGGGAGTATGCCCAACCGGTCTACATGTGCTTTGTGGATCTGGAGAAGGCGTATGACCGGGTACCCCGGGAGATACTGTGGGAGGTGCTGCAGGAGTATGGGGTGAGGGGGTCCCTTCTCAGGGCCATCCAATCTTTGTACGACCAAAGCGAGAGCTGTGTCCGTGTTCTCGGCAGTAAGTCGGACTCGTTTCAGGTGAGAGTTGGCCTCCGCCAGGGCTGCGCTTGGTCACCAATCCTGTTTGTAGTATTTATGGACAGGATATCGAGGCGTAGTCGGGGTGGAGAGGGGTTGCAGTTCAGTGGGCTGGGGATCTCATCGCTGCTTTTTGCAGATGATGTGGTCCTGATGGCATCATCGGCCTGTGACCTTCAGCGCTCACTGGATCGGTTCGCGGCCGAGTGTGAAGCGGCTGGGATGAGGATCAGCACCTCTAAATCGGAGGCCATGGTTCTCAGCAGGAAACCGATGGAGTGCCTTCTCCGGGTAGGGAATGAGTCCTTACCCCAAGTGAAGGAGTTCAAGTACCTTGGGGTCTTGTTCGCGAGTGAGGGGACAATGGAGCGGGAGATTGGCCGGAGAATCGGCGCAGCGGGTGCGGTATTACAGTCAATTTATCGCACCGTTGTGACGAAAAGAGAGCTGAGCCAGAAGGCAAAGCTCTCAATCTACCGGTCAGTTTTCCTTCCTACCCTCACCTATGGTCATGAAGGCTGGGTCATGACCGAAAGAACAAGATCCAGGGTACAAGCGGCCGAAATGGGTTTCCTCAGGAGGGTGGCTGGCGTCTCCCTTAGAGATAGGGTGAGAAGCTCAGTCATCCGTGAGGAGCTCAGAGTAGAGCCGCTGCTCCTTCACGTTGAAAGGAGCCAGTTGAGGTGGTTCGGGCATCTTGTAAGGATGCCCCCTGGGCGCCTCCCTAGGGAGGTGTTCCAGGCACGTCCAGCTGGGAGGAGGCCTCGGGGAAGACCCAGGACAAGGTGGAGGGATTATATCTCTAACCTGACCTGGGAACGCCTCGGGATCCCCCAGTCGGAGCTGGTTAATGTTGCTCGGGAAAGGGAAGTTTGGGGTCCCCTGCTGGAGCTGCTACCCCCGCGACCCGATACCGGATAAGCGGACGAAGATGGATGGATGGATGGGCCAATATGTCTTGTTTCTTCAAACTTCAATCATCCAATCCACCAAACACCAAACGAGTCAATGGCAGAATAAGCTGTTTGGCATTGGCAGAGAAGATTTGGCAAAATTTTCATGGGCGCAACCCACATACTCAGCGCAGCTGCTCAGCCCACAAATACATGTTCCTTACAAGTGGGGCACCATTTGAAAGGGAACTAAACAGGCTTTCCAATGGTATAAGATTCATTGCCAAAAAGCATTGTTACCACAGAGAAATAATCTACCAAACAAAAATGACAACTCAACTGTGTTCAGTTGTCTTAGTGCGTTTTTTATCAGTGATAAGTACAACTGTATAAGTTACTTAATTCAGATTCTAATAGTTCAATTCATAATGAGGCACAAGGCTCCAAACCAGGGAGTAAGGAGGACCATGTGGAGCATAATGCAACTAATCAGACAGCTACATAATGAGGGTGGTGAGTGTTAGAGTTACTATAAAAGGCCCATGTCAGTAAAAGTGCAATAAGGAGAAATTAGAGCAATAGCCCCTCCAAATGTCTGTGCACGTCCATGCTACTGGAGGACTACGCCAATGAAAGAATCAGGAGAGAAATAGTCTTCAGGGACAATGATGATTTCCTGGCTAATATGCTGATTTAGATTCCCTAGAGCTGTGCTCTTGGATCTATGTACTGAATTGGGTCCAGTATTAGAGAGGGCAACAAGCCGGAAACCATGCCATCCAGATCCAGGGGTCTCATTTATAAGATTGTGCATCGGATCATTACTAAAAGTCTATGTAATCCCAAAAGCCAAAAATGGCGTACGCCAAAAAAAAAAAATCAGATTTATAAAACTGTGCGTACGCACACCTGTAAGCAATATTCCCTTTATAAATCACAGATTACCTACAAGTGTGCGTACGTGAATCAGCCTCTTATCCCGCCCTGTATACGCCCATTTTTAACCATACATAGTCAAGTCAAAGCCCCTCATTAATGCTGATCAGTATGTTAACGACCCTGGCAGTTGTTCTTTCGTTCGCCGCATCATGACAACTGGTGGAGAAAAAGCAAAAAACTTTTTTGGGAATTGCTGCAAATTGAATTATATTTTCGGTCTGTTCTCACACAGTGTATATACAGTGAGGAAAATAAGTATTTGAACACCCTGCTATTTTGCAGGTTCTCCCACTTGGAAATCATGGAGGGGTCTGAAATTGTCATCGTAGGTGCATGTCCATTGTGAGAGACATAATCTAAAAAAAAAAATCCAGAAATCACAATGTATGATTTTTTAACTATTTATTTGTATGATACAGCTGCAAATAAGTATTTGAACACCTGATAAAATCAATGTTAATATTTGGTACAGTAGCCTTTGTTTGCAATTACAGAGGTCAAACGTTTCCTGTAGTTTTTCACCATGTTTGCACACACTGCAGGAGGGAGTTTGGCCCACTCCTCCACACAGATCTTCTCTAGATCAGTCAGGTTTCTGGGCTGTTGCTGAGAAACACGGAGTTTGAGCTCCCTCCAAATATTCTCTATTGGGTTTAGGTCTGGAGACTGTCTAGGCCACGCCAGAACCTTGATATGCTTCTTACAGAGCCACTCCTTGGTTATCCTGGCTGTGTGCTTCGGGTCATTGTCATGTTGGAAGACCCAGCCTCGACCCATCTTCAATGCTCTAACTGAGGGAAGGAGGTTGTTCCCCAAAATCTCGCAATACATGGCCCCGGTCATCCTCTCCTTAATACAGTGCAGTCGCCCTGTCCCATGTGCAGAAAAACACCCCCAAAGCATGATGCTACCACCCCCATGCTTCACAGTAGGGATGGTGTTCTTGGGATGGTACTCATCATTCTTCTTCCTCCAAACACGGTTAGTGGAATTATGACCAAAAAGTTCTATTTTGGTCTCATCTGACCACATGACTTTCTCCCATGACTCCTCTGGATCATCCAAATGGTCATTGGCAAACTTAAGACGGGCCTTGACATGTGCTGGTTTAAGCAGGGGAACCTTCCGTGCCATGCATGATTTCAAACCATGACGTCTTAGTGTATTACCAACAGTAACCTTGGAAACGGTGGTCCCAGCTCTTTTCAGGTCATTGACCAGCTCCTCCCGTGTAGTCCTGGGCTGATTTCTCACCTTTCTTAGGATCATTGAGACCCCACGAGGTGAGATCTTGCATGGAGCCCCAGTCCGAAGGAGATTGACAGTCATGTTTAGCTTCTTCAATTTTCTAATGATTGCTCCAACAGTGGACCTTTTTCCACCAAGCTGCTTGGCAATTTCCCCGTAGCCCTTTCCAGCCTTGTGGAGGTGTACAATTTTGACTCTAGTGTCTTTGGACAGCTCTTTGGTCTTGGCCATGTTAGTAGTTGGATTCTTACTGATTGTATGGGGTGGACAGGTGTCTTTATGCAGCTAACAACCTCAAACAAGTGCATCTAATTCAGGATAATAAATGGAGTGGAGGTGGACATTTTAAAGGCAGACTAACAGGTCTTTGAGGGTCAGAATTCTAGCTGATAGACAGGTGCTCAAATACTTATTTGCATCTGTATCATACAAATAAATAGTTAAAAAATCATACAATGTGATTTCTGGATTTTTGTTTTTAGATTATGTCTCTCACAGTGGACATGCACCTACGATGACAATTTCAGACCCCTCCATGATTTCCAAGTGGGAGAACTTGCAAAATAGCAGGGTGTTCAAATACTTATTTTCCTCACTGTATAGACTACCTATATTAATAATATCTCCAAAACAGCAGGCATTACGGTACTGAGGGACAGCTTCGATAAACCAGACCTATAAGATAAGATTTAACATAACTATATATTATATCCAAACAAGCCTTAGTGATAAAGTTGAAGATTATATATATATATATAAAATATTTATATAAAACACTCAGCTGTCTGACATTTCCCTCTGGAAACAGCCGGTGGCCCCCAGAGTGGCGAGGATCTGTATTTGGACCGGGATGGCACGGATCCGGCGCGTTGTCCTCTCTACTGGACCCAATTCAGTACATAGATCCAAGAGCTCAGCTTTAAGGAATTTAAATCGGCATATGCCACACGTGTAAAAATGCATGTATAGTTACATTACAATTTCATGAGTTTATACAAATTACCCATGATGAAAAAATCCATATATGTTATATAGGCCTATTTGTGCTTTAGAACGTAATCACTGCAAAGCTTTATTTCTCTCTCCCTACTGTACAATGACAGATGTAAGAGCTACAAAGCATATTAGTTATTGTGGTGTACAGCTGGACTGGAGTATGTGATGTTAGCTGTTGACTGAATATGACTTCCCATAGCTATTTTTGAGTTGAATTATTATATTTTAACGACGAACAATGGTGCATTAAAACCACTCTTCTATTGCTGGGACAGTGGCTATAATTTTGAAACGTAATAGCCACTACACAGGATGTTGCACAAATTACTTAGGTGCACACCTTGTAGTGCAATACCAAATAGAGCAATACAAGGGGATGGATCCATTAGCTACTCTAACATTTTAGAGAAAGTATCGAAAATAGACTGATGATTTAGTCTTGGGCATGTCCAAAACATATGTAATAGACTTGCAGGAGCTTGCACACACAAATATATTACATGTATGATCACAATTAAGTTTAATTCTAGACAATCTAACCTTTAACCAGTAAAGTCGGTGTACTATCTGAAACTGAACACATGCCGTTGACAAATGGATGATGAGTGAATCCTTCAAATAATTTTCTGCCAAATTACATCAGGAATTTGTTGATTTAAGTCAGTGTATATTATATTATATCATACTTACATAATAACATATTTTCATTTAAATATTTAATTACAATCTTAAAATGCTACTAACCAATCAATCGATTACTTGTACCAGAGGGCAATTTGAGTCACAATATTACACAGCTCTGTTTACACGTTTTGCTAGTAGTCCTAGATCTTTTTTTTTTTATTTTTGTTTTGATTTCACAATTCCTTTTGAAATGTAAACGTCTGTTTCCCATGCCAATAAGTGCTCTTGCCATTAGTTTTTAAGGTAATCTAAGGTTGTCAAATAATGTAAATTGAGAATGTTGAATCTCCTTCCTAGAATCTGCTTTAGGTCTTTCCTGAACTTGAAAATAGAATCTAACAGAGATGTGGGGGCATATAAAGGGAAGCACTCAGAGTGTGAGGCTAATTTCTCATAATTAGCTGACAGATAACTCTGGAACTGCCAAGGAGCTGTGCATTGTCCCTGTCAAATAAATTAAAAAATAAAACAATAAAAAATTCCGCAAATGCAGATATCTATAAAAATGAGACCCAGGGGAACCACATTTGTTAACCAGTTGCTCAAACGATACATATAATCTACATAGAGGTCCTGTAATGATGGGATCCCACTCGTAAACCAGATGCAAAAGACTCTAATATTAAAGAGGTAAACATATGGATTTGACCTTTCAGAGCAGATGGTGAGAGATGGCTGGTAGCACATTGCCTTATGAACTGGCTCCAAATGTTTACCAGTGAAACATCTTCTGTTGTGAAAAATAAAAGTTCTTCAGATGAGCCATTCTTTCATAGTTGACATATTATCATACAACATATTTGTCACAGGATTCAGCATTGAGTCATGAAAAAATGGGTCAAAGTGCAACCACTGCACCTTTTACTTATCCAGTACATTGCACTGATCAATGAGAAAACAAATACAAAAACAAGATGATGATTATAATGAAGAATGTGTAAAATGGCTTAACATTGACTCAACATGAAACGAATATTTTACCAAAATTGTTAATTTCCTGTTCATGACTAACCAATTATTTGACAAATTCTTTAACTTCTAGTTGGAATCTCTGGAAAAAGCCAGTAAGTGGAGCTCGAGTTGGGATTGTGTTTTTTTGCTAACTATTTTCAAAGTCAAGAAGTCCTTGCTTCATTTTTACGTCAGTACGTACAAAAAGCACTGTGTATGAAATTATGAGTATACCACTATATCCATCTCCATGACAACTGAGCAAATGCCCTCTGCTGATGAAGACCAAGTGATATGGTTTAAAGCACTGGGAAAATAGTTAAGTGGCGCTTGAGATGTGTTTTTTCCAAAAATAAATAATTATTCTACTATCTTACTATATTTAGTTAATATGAAATATTGAATATATATGAAATTTGATATTTTAAGAGTAGGCTACTTTTTGTCGATCTCAGCATAGGCAGGACAGAAGCAGGCCTTAATTTCAATGCAACAAGTCGGCGATTAAGATCCGCAGAGTATCCACAGACAGAGTGGAGTTAGCTGTGGCTTAAGACAAGAACGGCTGCGATACAGTCATGAAGGCAAACAGCCTAAGAGTGATGGTGCCTGGCTGCAGGAATATGCACCTTGCTGAGATAAGAACGTGCCTTTTCAGCACTTTTTGAGTTGGATCATTTTTTTTTTTGTTTGTCGGAACACGTGGAGCTGAGAGGCCACAATGCCGAAGATCGTCTATGTTTACGAAGATGACTCCGTCGTTGTTTAAAAAAAAGTTCAGTCTGCTCCTCTGCGCGGTGCTATATTTGACCCACCTTTTAAAAATAAATACATCATTGTTTCCATCATATTTTTTTATTCATCAGATTAGACATTCCATCAAGGTCAAAAGTACTGAATATGAAAGCAAAACAAACTTTGGGATTAGCTACATGAGTTAAGCTTAATTCATTTAAAGGAATGCTTATTCGCCTTGCTAAATCAGTATTGCTTTTAACTTGATCTTAATTAGCTCAATTTAAAAAATATGAATTTGGAAATATTTATAATTGTGTACATATGTAGCCTACTGCGGCGCCAGGGTGTGGGCTTTTTCTGTTGGTCAGTGCCAAAAAGCCATAATTTAATTGCTATATACCCATGAAAAAAAGCAGAATGAATACGTTTAGGCACTGCTGTTTGGAGATACAATTTATTCAACGTTATTCACAAAGTTATTGCTGGATGCATGTTTAAGTACTGAGAGAGACATCTTTTTCAATAGACGAGCTTTGGCCATGCGGGGCCCCGACGTCACGCAAACCCCCTGCTGTGTTTTACGCTTGAAGCGGAGAGGGTGAGTGGAGGAAGAAGGGCAGCCTGGGGGCAACTTTCGAGTGGAACATCACAAAAATAGCTTTTCGTGCTGTTCGAAAATGGCTCAGATAACGAGCGAAGGGGCCGAACAAGATTCTCAGCCGGCGTCGGATCAAAACGGAACCGGAGAAACAGCAGAAACCGGCAAGGAGGGACAGGCCGTGCCGGACCCCAAACAGGAACCGGGCGACAACATCGAGAACAGAGCAGGAATGGACGTGAACAGTGGTCATGGTGCGGCGGTGGAGGACGGGGACAACCTGTCTCTTGTTCCCGGCGCCGACAAAGAAACTGCGTTACCGACCGAAAAGACCAACAACGACGAAGGGGAACCCAGCAGTAAACTCTCTGAACCGGTGAAAAGTCCCGCACAGGGGAGTTTGGCGAGTGGCACTGATTCCGCACAAGAGGGCTCCCGGGTGCTGAAACTAGAACAAAGAGAGGGGGAGAACGTGTCCTCCTCACCGCCTGCCGAGCGCACAAAGACCGCGGAGAAAACCGAGCACGGCACCAAGAGACCGGCCAGCGTGGAACTGACCTCGTCGAATGGAGAGCCGCTCAGTCGGATGGATTCAGAAGACAGGTCTGTTGAAGTAGCTAGTATCGTTAACGTTAAGCAGTATGAAGAGGCCTACGCTGATTTCTAGAACAACCTATGTGATGTGAGCTCACAACACGATGCTAAGTTCACCGTTTTTAACTGTTAGCTAATAACGTTTTTGTTTATAGGGTCAGCTATTTAGCCTCCCTCGGCCAACCCGGCAAACAATGTTTGGTTCGGTAAACGTTAGCTGAAGGGTTCGAAAAGGTTCGCTGCGTGTTAAAATAAACGTTCCCCTACGGTTATTTATTAAAGTTTTTTTTTTTTTTTTTTTAAACGGATCTAGAACATCCGTTTTTGCTGAAAACGTTTCGGCAATGTTCCGCGAATCGCAAGATTGTAGGTTCTGGGAACGTTATCTTAACCTAACAAGAACGTTCTCGGAGGGGTTTCGATTTGATTAACAATCACTCTGAACTCTTCTTTTTTGGGTTTTTTTAAGGGTCATTTTACAACAGCATATGGCAAAATGCATTTCTGACTATGGGGGAAATCTCTTCATCAGCTCGCAGCTATCCGTTCATTCACTCGTCTTCATTCACCCGCTGTGTGTCGCGGGGGCAACAGCGTCATCTGACCACGACAGGCGTCCCTTTTCTCCGCAACTTGTTCCAGCTCCCACCGGGTGGTCGGCGGGAGCAACCTCCAAACAACTTTGGGAGATGCACATCTCCAGCGTTGTTCCTCCCTTGTTGGCGATCACGCTTTCAAACAGTAATCCTTCCAATTACTTAACACATAGCAGTATCGTATAACTTAATATGTATAAGAAAATTCAGATAAATAGGTACATGGTAGTGAATAGTTAAGTAATAGTAACAATACTAATTAGTAAAGGTATTCTGAATTTATTAAAATAATGGTATCATCTCTTTTTTGGGGGGTAAATAAGCAAAATTAACAGTCATATCTAATTGCATAATTGTTGCTCTTTAGTTTCACAACACATTGCTGAAAACACCTTTTTGGGAGTCAACTGTCACCGCGGTTCATTGCAACAATTCCCCCAAAGAAGTCTAAATAAGTTCATCCTTAAAAACCAACTCTCAATCAACACAGTGGCCTAGAAGTGTCCACTGAGTTTACTGAGCACTTGAATTTCGGTGGGCTAAAAGATAACGTAATACAAATTGTGGTCCAAATGAGTGATTAAACTAAGTTTTATTCCAAAAATATAAACTGACAGAGTCAAGACAGAATATGTAATTGTGCAACTAATTTTCATCTTTAAAATCAACTATTTTCTTATGGCTGATGCCTTTCATCAGTTACCATTACGAATAGAATAGACTTTGTCATTGCCCGAGTTTGTGTACAACGACATTTGCTGTGCCGTACCTGAATATAAAAGTACTAAAAGTCATAAATGCACAAATGAATACATAACATACACTCCTGCACAGTCATAACCTTCTATAAAGTAGGTTATGGTAAATGTACATTTAATATCTCACACATACAGTGACCACTTACAGGTTTCTAGTCTAAGGATGTAAATTCAGGGTTACTAAAATTAGTTAGTTGTCCAAAGATGCTGCTCACTGTTACCCTCAGCCACATTGTGGTGAACAGCAGTTTGTCTACAAATAATTCACTTCCGAATTGAGTTTAATGATCACTCCGCCCCATCTGTAACAAAAAAACCACCCTGGGCCAGTAGATCAGAATTTAACTGGCCCCTTGTATATTCTTACTGGCCTGGATTAAAAATAGAAAATAAGTGCTTTTCTATTAAACATATATACATACATAGTAATGGTTCTACCAAACAAATATGAGTTTAGTAAGTTTAGTTGGATTAACACTCTTAACAATTCCTTGTTGTTATACAGTAATATCGCCCCAGATACCGATCCAATGGATTGAATCTGTGCTGTCTAGTAAGTCTCATATAAATGAAGCCTTTGGCTGTGCCTTTTAGTTTTTATTAGACGGACCACTATTTCGTTTTGATACACCACATGTTGAAGCCACAGTCACAACCTCTCTGTGTTATCCTATAGACATTTATTTGGAACAGACCCACAAGCTTATATATTCCTCCGATAGCCTCGCATAAAAATGTAAGATAAGATTTGTCTTGGTCTGTTAACAGAGACCTTTTCCTTTCATCGCCTGCTCTAGCAATCGACAGAATAACGTACAACAACATAAAAACATCTGTAAGGTCCCCCTCCAGCAGTCATTAAAAAGACATTATTCCCATGCATGCGCCTCAATACATTTTACAGTTCATACGTCTATTTTTAATCATAAATGCGATTGAGTTGCTTGCGCTGTCGAGCAATGCAGGGTGCGTCTCCTTAGCACGTCGATAGGGAGTTCACTGCCGCCTTTCCCCCCCAGATTTGAATGCATCAGAGGGCGCAGACCTAGCAACATCACTGCAGGAGTCTCCTGGATCATTTTAAAAATGCTGTTTATTAACATCTGTTTTCATTATTCTTCACTTTGGAAATCAGAAGCCTGTGGCAGCTAAATGCTAGTTTGTAAAGCCATGGTCTTACCTGCAACATTGTAACTACTTAGTTTGAAGCTGCCATATAATCCATCAGAACTGCTTGTCAGAGGGTGGAATACATTTGGATAGCCCTCCCCCCACACCTTTCCAATCCATTGGATTGCAGTTCGGGGGGGTGCTATAGTGGCCATGAAGATTCTTTTTTTTTTGGCACTTTCTTGGATAGTTTGTCAACACAAAGAGGCAGACAGGAAACGAAGAGTGAGGGGTGTGACATGCAACAAAGGTCCCCAGCTGGAGTCAAACCTGCGACATTGTGGCTATGTGGCATGCTCTGTAACCAGTCGGCTACCAAGGCACTCAATGTCTGGCCGTTTCTGTAGCTTTCTGAATCCACCATTAACACCTGCTTTACCGTAGCAAATGAACCGAGCAGAACGGAAAACTGCAATCTAATTATCACGGTCAATGTCGGCACAGATACCAATCCAATGAATTGAATCTGCGCATGCTTTAATCGTGTCATTACTTTAATCTGGTTATTCAAAGTAATAGGCCCTGGATGGGAAAAGGGCTCTGGGTATTGTTTGAAATTCCTCTCTGTCCCCACATCCCCCTTGTTCTAAACTTTAAACCTTTTCTTGATTCAGTAGAAAGTGAACTTCCCGTCAAGGATTCTGTGACAGATTGAAACTGTGAGTCATTCAGAGTAGCTGTGATACTGTGGGTTACATTCTGAACCTTCACCAGATGCCATCTAACCACGCATCATTCATGCCAACAAGGTGGGAAATGACTAAACTACCACTGTTCCTGTACTGTGCACACCTACATGGCTGCTTATAAGGTGCCGTATGACTGTACGGTGTTTCCATGGCTGCTTTGGATCACTGGAGGCTCCATAGTCCCATTTTCACTTTGATTACAGGAAAGTTAAAACTATTGTCCAGTAGTATTCTCCAGCTCCCTGTTGATTTCAATATTTTGCAATGGTCATCTATTTGTCTATCGGCAAACATTGAAAAAACATGAGTCAGCATTATCTCATTTGAAGCATCAGTAGCAGTTGCACCATTGCTGCGAATGTTGATGAAATGGTAAGATGCTGAATGTCTGGAGGAAATTTCTCTAATCAGGTTTCTCCCCTCGAGTTTTGGAAATACCACAGCATACCAAAGCATGACACGCAAAGCCTTATTCAGACAGGCGTGCTATCAGCTGTTGAGTCATTGTGCCTGAAAACTAGGATGCCATCCATTTAAAGCTTACCAGTGAAAAATACAGAGAGGCATTTAGGGCTGTGACGGTGTAGATTTTGCCTTACCGCGGTGAAGAAGCATCATATCACCGCAGATTGGCGGTTAATGAACAGCTGCAAACAGAGAGTTTGCTTTATTTGCAATAGTTTCTCAAAAGCATTATATGTCTTACAATTACATTCCAGGATATCATGTTAGTGTGTAATACTGTTTCTCTCACAGAAAGAGTCTCTGGATCAGAATAAAAGCTTTATAGATATCACACAAACGCAGCTAATGAACAATTCAAGATGCATAATAGGGCTGGGCGATATGGACCAAAAATCATATCTTGCTATTTTTCGGCTGAATGGCGATACACGATATATATCTTGGTATTTTTTACAAAGTGGGATTAATGTTCAGTTGTAAGTAAGATGTAACGAGCACCTTTTTATTGAAACGGACTGCCATCAAAATGAAATGCAAAGACAGGGTCTTGCCTACACAAATGCATATATATATATATATATATATATATATATATATATATATATATATATATATATATACGCACGCACGCATAAGACAAGTGCAATGCACCAACTGTAAACAATTATTAATGTAGGCCGACGCACGATGCAGCAACGGTACCAACAGGTCTGCAGCATAAAAACTCCAAAAGGTTCCAAACCCCTCTACAGCACAGTCATGACAGCATAGCTATTTTCTAAATGATCAAATTTTAACTCCTCTGTAATAATAGTGCAAATCTATATATTGCGTAAACAAAACCACGTGCATAAAACACACAGACACACACAGGCCTACACACAAGTGTGCAGCAAGGTGCATACTAGCAGGTTCACAACTTGAAACCACTAGAGAGAAAAAAGCTCCTCTTATCCCTGAGAAAATCAATTCCTTTGACCTGATAAGGTCCTATCTCTGTCAAAATGTCAAAATAAGTTCTTGCGTTATTGTTGGCTATTTACTGTGATCTTTCATATCCTCCTCACCTTGTCCGTATACAGGTAGCGACGCTATTGGAGGGTGAGGGGGTAAAATACTTATTTTTGTAACAATCAAGTATCAAAAACTGAGGAGGACACGCTGTTGGATGCTGTCCTCCTCTCCTACTCTTTCTTCTATGCCTAAGGAATCTATCTCTTTCTCTCCCAGCGTGTCTTTCTGTGTGAGCAGCACTGGTTGAAGCCTGAAAATATTGTAAACAAATTAATAACATAACTAATTCCACTGGTCGGACTGCTCAGCTCTCTTTCAGACTGATACCTCCGGTTCAGGCTGGTCCTCATCCTCAACACGGGCCTTTTTCAGTTGCGTTAAATACTTTTCAATACTCATCTGGATTGAAGCAGCAAACATAGCGTTTTGACCTCGACAACCCAACTGCATTTTACCGCAAACTTGCGACTAGTTAACTTTCTAAAGCAGGCACAATCGCTTGTTTGCTAAGGGTCGGTTCGGGACTCTAACATTAACACACTGACAACATTGTATTCAGAATATAAAATATGTTTTATAGGACTTTTTAAGGTGTGATTGTGTTCACGAGATACCAACCTTTGATGAACTTGTGAATTTCGCCAGCCATCTTCTCTCGTTTTCATGGAGACAGACTGTGTGTGTAAGAGAGATGCGAGTGGCGGACAGAGAGAGCAGGGAAAGGAAATGCAGCTGAAGGAATACGCTGCGTGTTTTAAATAGCGTCAAATAAAATTAATAAAAAAATTAATAACTGAACGCAATACGTAGCAGCTGGTGTTGATTGTGTGGCGCACAGCCACAAATTAGTCTGTGTGTGGGAAACACTGCTATATATTCAGTGGCCTCAATGTCACTGTCACTCCTGGGAGTGCTTGTGGCTCCGCCGGTCTCTGGTGGCAGGGGAGGCATCACTGGCCGAGCAGCTAACAATGGCGATAGAGCTGCTTACGCCCATCTTTGGGGCTCTGGAAGCTCCTTTTTTACTCCCACTGGGATCAATGTAGTTCAATAAATAACTTTTGTTTTTGGAGCACTTACTCCTTTGCTATTAATCTTTTTTTTTTTTTGTACTTGCAGCCAGACATTTTCGGTCATTTAGACATGATTGTACAGTGAATTATACAGTCAGTGTTCTGACTTCTGACATGTGAGAATTTGATGGGGGGGGGGGGCGGGGCGCTGACTGGTGATTTTGATGACAAGACACACACCAATGGACTACAAGAGGCGACAAAATGAGGGCCAAACAAAACCGTTGAAATGTTTTATAAGCCCACGTTTTCTGCCTAGCCAAAGTGCCATTGCCTAGTCTGCGTATAACAACGCTGGCTGCAACACATGAACAACATGAAGAATTATCTAAAATAGCCTATATTAAATTTAAAAAAGGCCTATCTCTGAGAAATCTCCAGTTGTTTTCAACAACAGTAACAGACTAATTAAAAGAGAGAGAGAGGCCCATAGATGAGAGAGAAGGCGTGCGATGGACCGAAGTTTGATACAAAAACTTTCTTTGACCGTGAAGCCGATTTGTTACTGTACACTTCTCTGGTGAAGTGTCTGAACTACACTGCTGATTGGCTAACAATTTATTCATTTCACAAACGGGAGCCTCAGTAGCGTGTGGAAGAACCATACACAGCCACAACAGCCTGGCACCTCCTCCTCATGCTGGTCACCAGCCTGGTCACACACTGCTGTGGGATGGCATCCCATTCTTCAACCAGCATTTGTCGCAAGTCAGCCAACGTGGTTGTGTTGGTCACTCTGGCACCAACAGCACGCCCAAGCTGATCCCACAAGTGTTCAATGGGGTTGAGGTCAGGACTGCTGGTTGAAGAATGGGATGCCATCCCACAGCAGTGTGTGACCGGGCTGGTCACACACTGCATCGTTACCACAGAGAAATAATCTACCAAACACAAATTTCCTTACTTTTTGTGCTAAGTTTATATATATTAACCAAACCGTGAATTTTGTGAACCGTTCCACCCCTAGTTTTTAACATTTTATGTGACTTTTGACAGGAAAATGGACAGGAAGTGATGTCAGGAGAAAGGCAGGTTGCTCAGCCAATAGATATCCCCTATCTGATGCAAGTCATTCGGGCAGCCCTAGATTTGTGTAAATGAGTGTGGATATCTCATGGCAGACAAGAAATGCATTGCAGATGGCACAGTTTAACTTTTTGGATAAAAGCGTCTGGACTTTTCTGGGGGAAAAAAATCTAAATTTCTGTGAGATTCAATTTCCATTTAGTTGTTTCAGTTGTCTTGGTAGTCTTATAACAATTTCTACATTCATGTGACATCCCTGCAGTTCTAATAACACAAGGAAACCAGGCAATTGCCGGGTGGAAAGAATAGATTCTCTAATTAGTTATGCGGGGGAAATGGCCTACACCCCGGAGGGTGAACACACTGTAGTTTACAGTCCACATTGACTTACAGCACGGATCCAGTGAGTTCATCCAGTAGATTCAAATTCACATCTCACGTTGCTTTCCCCCTCAACTTTGTCGAGAATACGAAACTTATCTCCAATCAAGCATACCTCAACTTTTTCATAATGATTCAACCAAGTAGAAATAGAAGTCCTCTCGTCAGCCAATGATGTGAAGGGCTATAACCTTCATGTTCAGACTAACCACGCAGTATTTTTTCAACACAGTCAGCATGAAATTGACACACAACATGTCGGTATGCTCAGAGAGATACCATTCACGCCACCTGTTGTCTGTTTTCTTTTTCTCTGCTCACCTGCAATCACCAGAGGTGCATTCAAGAACAGTGTTTAATCACAGTTACTTCATGAACCTTTGTTTACCAAAGGTTAGATGTCATGCGGTTAATAGTTTTTTGTTACTACAGAGAGAAATCATTCCTGCAGCAGCATCGGGTGCACAGGAGCAGGCACGTGCACACAGACCTCAAAAGGGGCTTGAGCACCTGCCCTTTTTCTTCCTCAAGAGAAAGTGCCCCCCCCTTTTTTTTTTTTTTATAAATGTATATATTCCTGTTTGCACACAGCTTCCCTGTCAAACAAATATATTTCTTGAATTAAAAAATCAAAATCAGATTGGGAGATTAGTCTCTCTCTCCCTCCCTCCGCAATGCGTCTCCTCACACCGCACACACACACACACACACACACACACACACACACACACACACACACACACACACACACACACACACACACACACACACACACACACACAGAGAGACAGGCAGGCAGCAGTCCCTTCCAGCTCCTACCTCCAGAAGGTTTTTCTTGGCTTGTGTGGAGGTGAGTGGTGATGACCAAAAGACTAAGCAAGCCAGTGCCTCGAGTTTACAGCTAATGAAAAGACAAAACAAATAGTTAACTTCTGTCCTGCTAACATGCATGAGCTACTTGCTAATGTAATACGTTAGCTAAGGTTTAGCTGAGGCATCATGGCCATACTGGCTGATGTGCTGTACTTACTGGAGGCACTCCAGGTGAACAGCTACAGTAGAATCCATGTCTAATAACGTCATCACAATCGCCACATTCATATGCAAAAAAGGCGTTCACTAATTAAAATGTGCTAATTTGTCTTCATTTGACAAGGTAGGATAAACAGGATAAACAAAATAACTAAAACATGTCAGCACAGAACTTTTCCCAGTTAATGAGTTGAGTCTTTACCCCTTTAAAAGTACACTGTATGAATTTCTACCATCTAGAGGTGAAATTGTATTTTGCATTCAAACGAATAGTGCTCTCTTTCAAATGTGTGTCGCAACTACGGTAGCCGTTATGTACGAAGAAGCTATGACAACATGTCTTCCAATCTTCGCTTTTTTGACGAGGATTCCTTCTCCTGTGGCTCGACATAAGTATGATCCTCCATTATGACCTAAAGTGCAGTGCAGGCTTTCGAATTTGCCGGGGGAGTGACAAGCGCCTCTCACTGATCTCCTCCGTTTCAGCTGGTTTCAGTCACATGACGCTGGCTCTGAACGAAAACGCGTTTGGGATTAGCTAGACAGGTAGGCTAGTGCTTGCCCGTCCACTGTAAATACAGATAAGAAATTATTTGCTTATGAGGATCATTGGCATCACCAGTATCTCTAAACTGACCACAACATGTAAAAAGTGTCCTTTTGCATTAAACAGTAACTTCATCATTCTGATTGTGGGCTCCTCATCTAATAACAGGGTTTCTTTATTATTGGTGCAGTGTGTTTTTTTTCTGTCAAATTAAAATTGCAGCAACAGCCTTTCTCAGTTCAGTGTGAAGATTTTTCAAGATTTTTTTTCATGTGTTATTTATTCCAACAACACTAAAATGATTTATTGCCATTTGCGGAATAAACAAAACGATGGCCCTCTGCTTGGTGCAGTCACTTATTCTAAATATATACTTGAAACTAGCAGCATAGAAAAGCAGAGTTTCCTTTGCTGTTTGGGATTAACCTGATGAACACTAAAGTCTTTGTGAACTGATTTTTTTGTTGAGTATTAAATCTGTTAAGCAATTGCGTAAGGGGAATAAGATAAATTGGTATGGTAGTCAGAGTTGTTTTATATATTTAAGGTTTTGTTTAAATTTCAAATAAATAATTATTCATTAACTGTTGGGCCTTTCTTTTCCCTTAAGCCCCTGCCACGTCCGTGCACAGGAGAGATGTGTAGCCAAAGAAGTTGGGACAGAAATAGTTTTTGAGTTCATTCCTGAACTTGGAAACAATAGTTTGACAAAAACAAATCTTAACCCAACACACACTTACAGCTTTTAGCTTCCAACCACGTCTTCATCGGCGGCTGGAGTTTGCTTAGGAAGTTAATGTAGAAAGAATGAATTGTAATTACTGTCTGCTAATTAAACGCCACCCACTGATGAAGACTGTGAGAAGCGATTGAAAGCTCCAGAAAAGCTAGCACTTGATCCTTGGATGAAGATGCTTTATTTGTAGTTTGCAGTTTTTCAATGTACGTAGAGAAGCTTCGTATGGGTACACTTTGTTTAATTAAGGTATTGACAAAAGAACATTAGTAAGTACGGCATTTAGACAGCAACCGCTGGAATGGAATGTGAACGCTGAGTCTGAGATTCAATATCATCTTTGATTACTGCTGCCATTTCACCAGGAGGCATGTGCCAGGAAACCCACTTGCGGCTGGTTAACACCTCCTTTTAAGAGGCAGAAAATGTTCACCGCAAAATAGAGGCGTGCTTTCACAGGCGGTTTTTGTACATACCGCGGAATATGTAATTAGGCGCACTTTACGCTTCCCCTCCCATCTCTTTATGGGAAACTCCCACTTTCCCCTTCACCCTCCCATGAATGCTTATGCATGACACGGAAAAGCGCAATTTGCCATTTTCAGTCCTCGCGACAGGCAGGCTGCGCTTTTACCTCAGTGCGGCCTGTTTGTACATACCTCGCCAAGC
Organism: Zingel zingel; assembly: GCA_023566125.1. NCBI lineage: Eukaryota > Metazoa > Chordata > Actinopteri > Perciformes > Percidae > Zingel > Zingel zingel. The sequence goes on from CM042331.1 coordinate 4,737,328, forward strand.
TTTTACGCGCACGTTGCGAAACGAATGCGCCTGAAGTGGGCTATGAAAGCGTTTTGTACATCTGGCCCAATGTCTGGTTGAAGACCCCTCAGGAAGAAAGGTTTTTAACCAATGGTGGATTCTAAAATATACTGTCACATACAGTGGCTTCAGAAAGTAGGAGATAAACGTGACAGTAAATGCCATTTACTGCCATACCAGTGTTCAACCCTTTCAGGAGCAATCATATTGACATTTGAAGAAAAAGGAATATGACGTGAAATATACCGTATACAGTCTGTGCTTTAGGCTTCAATAGGGGCCTTTTTGAAAAGTGTTTTGTTAACTGTGAAAGTGGCTCACAGAGAAGAGAAACTCAGCAGTGGCCATAAAGATAGAGGAAAAAAAATGCCCCCTTGGCTGCTCCTTAACTTTTGGTAATCCTGCTGCGGTGACAGCTGTAAGACTTCACTGTAACCTTTGTTCCCACATAGAGCAGCTGGAAGTGTGTGTGTGTTGCAGTGAATGTGTGTATGTGAGGTGACGGTCCTCTTGTAGGATGTGTGAACACGGCTCCTACAGAGAGCCTGTATGGACAGTGATCAGAGCAGATGGTCGGCTGGCTTGGCCCACACACACACACACACACACACACACACGCACACGCACACACCGGCTGCCGCACTATGCAAGCTGTGATCTGCTTACATCGCACACAGTCTGAGACACACTGGACCTTTTTAGATATGTGTATTTTATTATTGCCGACAATTTCCAGATTAATGTTAGTTTCCAGTTTTTAGACAGATGGTTCCCCTCTAGCAGCCAGTACTTTCAGTTCACTTAAGAACACTTTAAAAATCAGCTTGCGGCGGCCTCTAGCTCACCCAGTAGAGTTTGCGCCCCACGTAGGCTGAGTCCTTGGGTAGTGGCCCGGGTTTGAATCCGACCCACGGCCCTTTACTGCGTGTCGTCCCCCCTCTCTCTCCAAGCTGTTCTCTCGATTAAAGGTAATAGCTGAAACAGCTAAACCTTCATTGTGAACTGAGTAATTGTAGCGATGTCTTTCTAATGTCTTCTTCCTATTGCGTGTGTCTGTGTGTTCTCCAGTATCGGCAGCACCCTGATGGACATGGAGAGCACGGCGTCCAGCGGTCGCTCCACCCCGGCCATGCTGAACGGTCACAGTGCGGTGGCGGGGAGTGGCTCGGCACCGGCAGGGGGCAAGTCTCTGAGCTACACGTGCTGCTGGGATCACTGCCAGCTGCTGTTTCCCAGCAGCCCCGACCTGGCCGAACACATCAGAGCCACACATGTGGACGGACAGAGAGGAGGGGTCAGTGTGTGTGTGTGTGTGTGTGTGTGTGTGGAGCTGCCACGGGTGCGTTTATGTAGTTAGTTTGATTTAGGAAGGTGAAGGCTTAGCTGTCGAAAATGTCCCTGTAAAATGAAAATCTCTCTCCACAACTGAATGGACAATCTTCTTCCTTATCCTCTTAGTCAGCAAACAACAAAACAGTTCATCACAGCCAACGTGGTCAGCAGTAGGACAGTCTGTTTACTGAGCTGAGTGGTGTTACACTGCTCTGTGCTCACCTATACTGAATTTAAATACAGCCAAATTCAGGCGACCAGCCGGCAAGCAGACGGGGTATACTGGCAACTTCACTCTCCATTAGACCTCTGTCATGTAAGAGTTCTTTCCCAGGGAATCGTCCCAGCAGGACTAGTCTGAAAGTATTTTGTATCTTCAAGAGCTTTTTTTTGGTCTTATATTCAGGCCAGTACAGTAACCTAACCACCACTTCTACTGTGTGTGTGTGTGTGTGTGTGTGTGTGTGTGTGTGTGTGTGTGTGTGTGTGTGTGTGTGTGTGTGTGTGTGTGTGTGTGTGTGTGTGTGTGTGTGTGTGTGTGTGTGTGTGTGTGTGTGTGTGTCACACAGGTGTTTGTGTGTCTGTGGAAGGGCTGCAAGGTGTACAACACGCCGTCCACCAGTCAGAGCTGGCTGCAGAGACACATGCTGACCCACAGTGGAGACAAGCCATTCAAGGTGACAACACACACCTCACATCAAACAATGAACTCTGTTTACGCACCATGGTACATTTACAGCACACAGTCAGTGGTGAACCACGGTCTCACCTGTAACACTGAGATCCGGACCTGTGTTTGACTTCACATCAAACCGGTTTGAAATGTTTACGCTGGCCCAACTCTACCCTATACTGTGTTTACACCGGCATGCCGGTATGGACGGTGATTAGTTCTGAAGTAGTCTACATCGACTACGTTTCATTTCCGTGATTGTTCAAGTGCCGCCGGAAATTCTGCCGGATGTCCCTCATTTTCGGCTGCATGTTCGTTACCTTCCTCTGTCTTTGTGTTGGCGTTCTAACCTCTGGTGGATTTGTGAGGACTATGGTTAACTGCTCCTCAGATCTCTGCAGGGTAAATCCAGACAGCTAGCTAGACTATCTGTCCAATCTGAGTTTTCTGTTACACGACTAAAACTACTTTTGAATGTACACATGTTCCACCAAAACAAGTTCCTTCCTGAGACTATTTAGCAGAGGCACCGAGGCTCCGTGCGGCACTTAGCGCCGCCCAGGACGATTGTGATTGGTTTAAAGAAATGCCAATAAACCAGAGCATGTTTTTCTCCCATCCCAGAATGCTGTGTGGACTAGCCAGACCTTCCTTTGCAGCGCTGTGGAGGAAGGTCTGGCAATGAGAGACTAGTCCTGAAATGATACTTAAACAAGTGTGAAGACGCAGATAGTTTTTGTTTTAAAATAAAAAGACAAACTAATAAAATACAAACGTATTAGTTACTGACCCTGTAAATCATCTGTGTTCCTGCAGTGTGTGGTGGGAGGCTGCAACGCCACGTTTGCCTCCCAGGGGGGGCTGGCCCGTCACGTCCCCACTCACTTCAGCTCCCAGAGTTCATCCAAAGTGTCCAGTCAGGGCAAAGTGAAGGAGGAGTCTCCATCCAAGGCTGGCCTCAACAAGAGGAGGAAACTCAAGAACAAACACAGACGCTCCCTCCGTATGTTCAACACAGACACACAGACACACAGACACACAGACACACAGACACACAGACATCCAAATACATTTTCACTTTGTTCCATTTTTATAGATAAAAGCATATGTCGTGGTTTTTCTTCTTCTTGTTTAGCCTTCTATAACATTTAATAAATAACCACACATAGTTTTTGTTTTTTTTAGCAACTGAACACTGCAGCACAGAACGGAACTTAAGTATAAAATGTTTTATTCTTTGGATTGCAGACAGACATTTAATACAAATGGTTCTGGATTCAGAATGCAGGACAACAATTTGTCACGCCCCTCCTCCTGACGGGATGGAGGCTCTGATTGGTCAATAATCAGACACGGAGCTCTCTGATTGTATTATGCTTCGTTACAACTGTTGCTGCGTGCAAGTTCTATACTTTGACCTAACTGTATTTGGTATGGAGATGATCTCATCTCCTGCAATAACAATCTTAGTTACACACACACACACACACACACACACACACACACACACACATTTCCTGTACAGGGCAAGTTGATCTTCGCCCTCTATAATAGGTTCTTGTACATTAACATACCTTTTTTAAGATGATTTTTCTGGCATTTTCACCTTCATTAAACAGATGCCAGTGTAGAGCAGACTGGAAACGGGGGAGAGAGAGAGAGGGGTAAGACATGCAACAAAGGTCCCATGGCTGGAATTGAACCGGGGACATCGTGCTTATGTGGCATGTAACCATTGTAACCCTGATCATAAGAGAATATTGTCTTTGATTAAAATCAATACAAATAGGTAATGAAATGATTATGTAAATAACACAATTTCCTTTAACATATATGTAAACGCACACTTAAGTGAAAGACAAAATGGTCATCGGGTCCCTCAATTGCACACACACATTTTATTTATCTTTTTTTAGTTTTTTTAGTTTGTTTTTTTTAGTCTGTACTATTCAAAATATGTTTTTTATTTCCAGCCCGACCACATGACTTCTTTGACGCTCAGACCATGGACGCCATCCGCCATCGAGCCATCTGCCTCAACCTGGCAACACACATCGAGAGCTTGGGCAACGGACACAGTGTGGTCTTCCACAGCACGGTGGGCTCACACACACACACACACACACACACACACACACACACACACACACACACACACTCTCGCGGCCGTATGTCCATCGAATTGCAACGATGAGCAATGAGAACCCTTTTGCAATTATGTAAGCACATAATGTAATCTGAAAACTGCTGCCCTGGTTAAAAAAAACCATGCAACTGATCTCAGCTGGTATTCTGTCTGGAATGGAGTAGAATGGACATTTCTAAGTGACCAAACTTTTGACCAGTAGTGTATGTTTAGGGCATTTCCTCTCTAACTGGGAGGTTTTGGGACTGATTGGTGGGATTGCTGTGGACGAAGTACACACGGAGATACACTGGTAACCATGAGGTTTAACCATGTATCAGCTAATTGAAATATCTCACGTTACTGCATTGTGTCAACAATTAACTTCATTTAATATTGTATGAGGCATTTTCTTTTGCGGGGTGTAAATGTTCCACCAAAACAAGCTCCTTCCTGAGACCATTTAGCAGAGCCACCGTCGCTGCGTCTGGAGCTTAGCGCTGCCCAAGACCGTTGTGATTGGTTTAAAGTAATGCAAACAACAGAGCGTTTTTTTTTCTCCTTTCACAGAATGTATGAGTGGTGTAGCCAGACCTTACTCCACAGCGCTGTGGAGATAGGTTGGGCAATGGGAGACTACTTGAAATCATATAAAAATACAATTCCCGTGAAATGTAATCTGTCTAATGTAATTTTAATTTTCATGCCTGTGTATTTTTGTATGTTCAGGTAATAGCCAGGAGGAAAGAGGACTCTGGGAAAGTGAAGGTCTTGTTGCACTGGACACCTGAAGACATGTAAGTCCTGTTTTCTCATCTCCTGTAATCCCTCTCTCCCTGTCTTCACTTCCTCGTAATGAAGATGAGATGGTGGGATTGGCTTTTATTAGATGCTACCACAACTTGAGATCAACTCTGTATTCAGATTTTGCATAGGGCGCTACCTAGGCAAGAGCAGGTCAAATGCAGTTTTCCACTGTTCACTGAAAAGAAAACTTCAACATCAATATGTCACACATGAGAAGAAATGAAGTAAGTGTGATACTGTGAGCCACAGTGCAGATGTGAGCTTACATCCAATAAGTGTAATGGTATTCTTCATTGTGTGTCAGACTGCCAGATGTGTGGGTGAATGAGAGCGACAGACTGCAGCAGAAGACCAAGGTGGTTCATCTGTCCAAGCTGCCTACAGACACAGCTGTACACCTGGACCCCAACATCTACAGGTGTGTGTGTACTTTTGGATTTTGGTTTAAAAAAAAAAAAAAAAAACGCCAAAAGAAAATATTTCATCCTGTGAAGGGCTCATTAAAAATGCACGTGTCCTTCAAAAACAATCCAAGGCACTCTGTAGGACTTGCAAAATGAAAGTGCCTTTTAATTTCTTTGTTCCACATGACCAAAAGTAAATATAACCTTTTTTCCCCCCACAGGATGTTCTTCTAACCACCTCCAGGGGAGCGCCACTGTCACTTCCTGCTTATCTAACCTCGAGGAGGAGATTGCCTCCTTTTCTCTTCGTCTCCATCTCTATGTTCCTCTTCTGCCCTCCACCCTCTCCCAGAGGATGCTGGGAGTTTAGTGACTTATTTGTCATGGCTGTCTGCGGCCAGGTGCTGAGTTTACAGAGGGCATGAAGGGGGAGATGTTGCTTGTTTTAGGTAACACGACTAGACTGAAAACTAACTGACAGAAGTGTAACTGTAGACAGACACGTGTAGAGAGAAGCTGTCTTTGTAAATACTTGAGATTTGTAATATATTTTTATACTTTGAATTTTTTTACTGTACTGTAGATAGATGTTTTTTCTGCCAAACATTTTTAAATAGATGTTTTAAAAACTGATGATACTGGTCATGTGCATATAGCTGGCATTTCTCTGGTTTGATGTCATTAAACTTTTCCAACCTCCGCTTAGGCTGAGTGTTTAGTACAGTGCTTACACTAGTCTCACATTACCAGACCCTCCTCCACAGCGCTGCGGAGAAGGGTCTGGCTAGTCCACACAGCATTCCAGGGTGTGGAAGTGGAACGTCGTGAATATAGACTATTCTTACAGCAACAATCAGGTATGTGTTGGTTTACAGGGGACATGCATTAACACTGAAACTGTAGGAACACATCTTAACCCTTGTGTTGTCTTCCCTTCAACCTTGAAAAAAAACACTTTTTTTGTTCTTCCATAAGAAATCTATTGTGGGGGCACCGGGTAGCAGCTGTGGGTTTGATTCCGACCTGCGGCCCTTTGCTGCATGTCATTCCCTGCCCCCTCTCCCCTTTCCTGTCTTAAGCTGTCCTGTCAAATAAAGACCTAAAAATGCCCCAAAATAGTCCTTAAAAATGAAAGAAAATAAATATACTGTGTTGTGGTCATAAGTAGCCTGCAATGTAAAACTCACAAAATGTTTGATTAAAGATGCAGTAGGTAAGACTCGATTCTGCGTAGGCCAGGCTCATCTCCAACCAGCCTACATTCATTCTCCCTTGTGGGGGGAGGGGCTTAGGAGACAGTTTTGGTGTTTAGCAGAAAGGGGGGAGGGACTGAGAAGTTAACAATGGGAGACAGGTTGTCTGTAGGCTATAATGTAGGCCCAGTCAAACAAAAAATATATGCAATAAGGGGTACAATAAAAATAAATAAAATAGGTCCTTCCTCACTGTATAATACATAGGTTTCTCCTGAGGTCAAAGAAAAGCTGTGCAAAACCCCCATTAATCCTGCCTCAAAGGGTTATTGTAGAAAACTTAACATTGTCTATGCTTTTTTAATAAATCCTAAAATCTTTTACATCTTGTCAATATACATATTGGAAATGTTTATTTTTTTTATGGACAATCTAGTGTATTATATTGCAAACGTAATTATTATTATGCCGTTTTTCATCACGCTATGGCTAAACGTGAAGTATCCACGTAAATGGTGTAACGTTATATTACGCTGTAGCATGTATGTTGTGTATATACATCACAAAACAGTTGACGTCATATTTAGTGGCCGGAAATCGTTGTCCGCAGAGAAGAATGGCTGGACTACTGAAAAAGGTACGGGTAGAGGTCATGTTTTAGTGATAGAAAGAAGTGCTGTAAAGAATGCAGTACAAACTAAGTCAATGTTGTTTTCACTACATGGTCTGACGGTGTACTTATGTGGTTGGCTTAACGTTACATGGGGACAGTTTAAACGAGACGCTGCGGTGTGTTAAAGTCAGCTAACGTTAGGTTAGCCGTGTGTTTAGTAAAGGGTGCCTGATTTCAAGAACGCGGCTCGTTACAGGTTGCAGTAAGCAATACTATAGCTAAAGGTTAGCTACGATAACATTTACTTAGTAGTATAATACTATAACGTCATACATTAACGTTACCTGGATGGTGAAAGGCGTAAGGTTAGCTTAGCTAGCTAACAGTTAACGTACTAGCTAGCTAACATTACACTCTGCTGTATTCCACATAACTTCGAGGTAATTAACCTGACGTTAAGTGTTTGAAATGACTAAGAACTTTTTTTTTTTTATACCGAAATTAAGTTTATATCAAGAACACTCGGGAGTAAAACTCTTTAAACCACTTTCGAGAAGTATTGCTAGAGTAGCTAATGTTACCGTTAACCTTAACGCTTTAGCTAACTGTAACATTAGGGTCAGTACATTTTTTACTTCGAAGGTAACGTTACCTGGCAAACTAATTTGCCATTAACTGTTAATCATGGGCAAAGTAGGGGAAGTGTGCAGTTGGTACGTGTCCTGGTTAGCTAGCCTAACTCCAGCCCCAATTTGTGTGTCGTGTATTTTGCAGCATAACGTTCTCTTACATCCATGGCTTAACGTTACAGACGGGTGTCGTGCCAAAAAGTGAGGAGGACGCAGGAACGTGCAATTTATTTAAGCTGCAGCTACAGCTGCTGTTAAACAGATTAAACCGCCATAACATATACATACACATAATTGAATCGTCGAATCGAATTGTTATGAAGCTGCTCTTGTAGGTATGTTATTGCAGTCCAGGACCAACAGAGGGCTCTAGTACCATTTGCATTGTGGGAAGTAGAGTTGTGTGCAGAGTGTGTGACCTAGCCAGAGGAGGCATGATGGTCATGTCATAATGCTGCTATGGTGTTATCTGCAATAAACCTTCTGATAATTAATATCTTAATATATAACACACATATCTCAATTTTCTTCTTAGAACACAGTGTTTAAATCATGATCAGGCATACTGTTGTGTAAACAGTGTAATTATAGGCAATGCTGAAGTATTGTTCCGATGTTTGTGTCTTATATCCTTGTTTTAGACTGTAATAACTTAAAAGGAACACGCAGACTTATTGGGACTTTGTCTTATTCCCCGTATCCCCCAGAGTTGGATAAGTCCATACATACCCTTCTCATCTCCGTGCGTGTTGTAACTCTGTCTGACGCCCCCACCGCTAGCTTAGCTTAGCACAGATCCTGGAGGTAACCGGCTCCATCTAGCCTACTGCTCCCAAGAAGTGATAAAATAACTGCAACATTTTTCTATCTACATGTTGTGATTTGTATAGTCACAGCGTGTACAAATAACAAGGTCACATGAGACATCTTCTAACCGTATACATACTGGGAACTATATTCTCAGAAGGTGAAGCACTGCTACTTGGGCGGAGTGATTTGTTCGCAGCACCTGAGAAGCCCCGTGGTGAGGAGCAGAGAGTAACAACGCTGCTTTTCAGGTGTTGAGCTAATCACTCCGCCCAAGTAGCAGTGCTTCGCCTTCTGAGGATATAATATATACGGTTAGAAGATGGCTGTGTCATGTGACCTTGTTATTTGTACACACTGACTATACAAATCACAACATGTAAATAGGAACACGTTTGTCACTTATTGGGAGCAGTAGACTAGATGGAGCCGGTTACCTCCCAGCATCTGTGCTAAGCTAGGCTAGCGGTGGGTGCGTCAGACAGTTAGGACACGCACGGAGATGAGAAGGGTATGTATGGACTTATCTAACTCTGGGGGATACGTTGAATAAGACAAAGTCCCAATAAGTCGGCGTGTTCCTTTAACAAATGCAATACTTTTTAGGCACCGACTGAATTGCCTCCTAAAGTATCGAGCATTGAAAAATGCCTCGCCATTCAATACCCAATTTCAATACCCAAGTAGAAAATATCATCAGCGTCAGTGAGCCAATCCAGCATGCTACATGCTTCTACCAAGATCTAATAATGGTCTAGGAACCAGTATCAAAGTCACTGTATTGGTGTGGGGTTTGAACGATACCCAGTCCTAGGAGCCATATCTATAAATACGTATTTAAAAAAAAAAAAAAAATTTAAGCGAATCAACAATGACTCAGACATGACGAGTTTCTCTCCTGCTGTTCTCTTTCAGACGACCGGCCTGGTCGGCCTGGCAGTGTCCCACAATCCCCACGAGGTGAGCAGCTGCGGTGAACGCAGCACCCAGGTGTCCGGTGCTGTGCGCGCACCACGATCACACGACGCCACAAAATAAAGTTCATCGCGGCTCGTCTGCGTACTCCAGTCGTCACTGTTAAACACTAGAGAGGATTCAGTTCCTCCCATCGACTAATGTGCTCTGGTCTTCTCTCAGCGTCTGAGGATTCTGTACTCCAAGATCCTGGCGTCGCTGCAGACCATGCCACAGGACGCCGCCTACAGGAAGTACACAGAGCAGCTGGTCGGCGAGAGGTTCCACCACGTCAAAATGGTACGACCAAGCCCGGTTAGCTTAGTCCAGGGTTTCCACGGGCTCTTAAAGTCTAACATTTAAAAATCAAAATTTTAGGCCATAAAGTCTTAACCCTTGTGTTGAACTCGGGTCACATTGGCCCGTTTTATATCAGAAAATATTGGACGTAGAAATAAGCGCTGGAAATGTGTAGAAGAAAAATTTAAAGATTTAAAACGTTGGAAAAAGCAAAAACAAATTGTGAAAAAGGCGTCACAAATTTAAGAAAAAAATGTCATGGTTGAAACGAAGACAACACAAGGGTTAAATTAGCTGAAGTATTGTGTTCTAGGTCTTAAAACATGTCCCAGAGAGCGACAGAGTGGGTACACATCTGTTAATAACCCCTAGGTTCGTTTAGCTCCAGAATTGTCCTTTTAAATCACTTTAAACGGGTCTTTATTTCCCTACGTCCCGGGTCTTTATTTCCCTACGTCCATGTGACGCTCTTCTCTAAGTACCTCTAAAAAGTAACCTCTAATGCTCATTGAAACGCTCCCGCAGCACTGTAGAATGTTTTTTTTTTTTTATTATTATTTTTCTGTGGTATTGGTTTTTTAGTTTTCTCTCGCTAGTCCAAATATAATTCGCTGTATTACGGCTACAAATGAGACAACATGTGACTTATATTACAGCCAATCAGCTTTCGTGTTATTGGCGCGAGTCACTTTGGGATTGTACCACAGACATAAAACAGATTTTATTCTTCAGCTTTGGGGAAGTGCAAGTTTAACAATAATTGGCTTTTAAAAGCTAAATTCAGGGCTCAGTTGAGGCCAGTTGCTAACAAGGTATTTGAAGCCTACTGCTTCTTATGCAAGAAAGCAATTCAACTAGGAACAGTAGCTTAACGGGCACTAGGGTCTCACGCAAAAAGTGAGAAACATCTGACTGCTGTGAAGGGTCTCCAGCTAACGACAGCAATCAGCCAGTTGTGCAGAGCAGTAAGCCACTTTAGGATCAGAGCCAACACACAGAGCAGAGGAGCTCTGGGTCCTCCACACAGTCACTAGACACCAGTCCCATAATGCACATGAGGAAATCTGGGAATTATTTCAGACGCTGTTTCCAGACTGATATCTGGTGGGTTTTTTGTTTGTTTTTATGTCTTGATATGTCTTAAATTTCATATATCATGGTCTTAAAAAAAGTCTAAATTTGACTGGGTGAAACCTGCAGCAACCCCGTCAGTCTGGCTCTCCTTAGACCACCTGGCTTCACGGAGCCTGTGAAGCCAAATCCGTGCTGTCAGTGACCTCTGGTCTCACTCTAGCAGCGATGATCACATTCACCAGTCAGGTTCTTACGTACGAGTCAGGACGATGGAAAGGTGATACCTGTGGAACTTAGGTTACAGTGGTGGCATAGGATACAGAAAATCAGCACATAAGAAGCTATAGAAATAACCAGATATGAAGTTAGGCCAAGGCTGTAAAACTGATTCCAGTGATCTGATTGGTCAGCAGTTGGCCGGTTTTGATCTGATCTACTGGATAGGTTACCATGGCGATCTACCGTTGTGCTGGATAAATGGTGTGTGTTTGAGGTGCTGGTGTGTTCATATGATGAAAGGATGTCTGTCTCTCTCTCTCTCTTCACAGGAGCCTGATGTTGAGAAGCTGGAGAAGAAGATCAACTGTGGGCAGATTGAAGAAGTTATTTTCCAGGTAGGTCACTGACACGGCCGTCACACGTGGGCATTAACACACGTTACAACTGTTGGGCCAATTCTAGTTGTAAATTTGGCAAACGCACCAAGTAATGCTCAGTCTGGGTCAGTTAATGTCAACATTCAAAAGATATAATCATACAGTAATGGTTGGTTATTGCACTACTTCACTTTGCATTTATTTACACTTTGTATGTTTTTTTTTTCTGTATCTTGTTTTCATCTTTCATTCTTTAGTTTTGCACCGTTCCTCTATGTATTGTACAGTATGGAGATGGATATAACTAAAGTCTCTGTCATTCCCATCACGATGATCCCGTTTGATATTTACATCACTCATCTCCAGCTCTAAAGGAGAGCTTCTAGTCCTTGGTGCCCATGTGTCTCCATTTCCCTTGCTTTCACTTTCCTTTCATCACAAGCTGTAGCAACTTGAAATGGATATGCCAAACTTTTAGAAATGTGTGTGACTGAGTTGATTTGTGTCAGCATGTGATGTTTTCTGATTGTCATGTTTAGTCTTGGATGGTTTTACTAATGTTGAGGTCTACTCCCAGCTGTAGTTGTGATTGAAGACATGGCTGCTGATTCCATCTAACATTTCTCTGTTAAAGCAACATCATTTTCCTCTCATAATAAATACTGGGAAGGTAAACCTAGCTGTAGTTTATGGTACGCAGTCATTCATGAGATAACTTAATCCGAGGTCATCAAAGTGTAATTGAGTGTTCTGTGTGCAGGCGGAGTGTGAGCTGGCTCTGTCCAGGAAGATGAGTGAGTGGAAACCATGGGAACCCCTAATAGACGAGCCTCCTCCCAACCAATGGAAATGGCCCGTCTGAACCAACGCCTGTATATACTGCTCGTGTCATACTGTCTGTGTGTGAGATCCCTACTGTACAAATAAAAGTCCTGCAAACATTTCCCCATTTATTCTCAAGAGTCATTGATGAACTAAACATAACTTGTGTATATACACACACACGAGTCAATTACATGGGTACAGCGGCATCTGGAGAAAGCTGAGTTCAAATCACTGGGCAATAGAAATGTTTTTTACAGTTCTTGGAAAAGAGGCTTATTTATCCCTGTGAGGGTCACAAAGCCTTTAAACAAACAGTCTTTGATCGAGTCCCAGCTCACAGAGATCATACCAGCTTGGTCATTGAGATCAACCTTTACAGATATTTTTAGAGCTTTATAATTTCAATAATTCTTAAACTATAGTTTGGTAGTTCTATTATAATGAACAAGTTTTATAATATTCAGCTTTGGTCACTCGAGAAATGACTGTCCGACTGATACTTCCGTATCAAATCTCCGTGTATCCTCCAGAACAAAGTCCCTTGATTTAGTCAGAATTGTAAAAGTAAGAAGAATCACTTTTTAGCTGGACTACAGCTGCTATAGTCATAAATAATAAAGGAGGCGTGATTAACTATGGTGCTGAAACTGATTCCAACATCCTCTGCCTTCACATAGCGTCTAACATGCTATTTGCTGTTCTGTCAGACAGCTCCTCAGCCTCGGACCTCCTGTGAGCCGCTGGTGGCTCTCTGTAACAGCTGGAGCATGATGGGATAGATGGGAGCAAACTCCTTCCCCTGCCGAGACCTCACCGACTGCACATAGGCCTCCAGAGCGCCCCTTAAAGGGAGAACAGAAACAGTCGCACCTGATGATTAGGAACAGTTTTCATCTTGTAATAACTTAAGCAGAAATGTTTTCAATGTGGAGCATTTCCTGTTGCTTATGGCAGTGTGCGGAAGTGCGCAGGTTGACCATAGAGTGAACACTCAGAACTTTCAGAGGCATATATGTTGATATAAGGAATTAATAATCAAATCCAAGTATGTGGCGCACTATAAACAGTGGGCCAGATTTAAAAGCCCTCTCATTCTGGTTTGTTCCTCTTATTGAGAGGTTGTTGATGGGATGGCATGATCGTTATGATCCACTGCAGGTCACGCTGACCTATGCTTTCATAGCTAATGAAAAAACAGGTTACCTGATGAGAGTGAGCCTGTCTCTCTCAGAGGGATGATCATCCAGCCACTGGGAGTAGCGGGCGATGGACCACTCGGCTCTCTGTGGGGGGACAACGCTCCGTTAGGTGGGACAGTGATACACAGAGCAGAGCACCATCCTGGTGATGACATGTCTGCGTTGTCCAGTCCTCACTACTTTAAAAGACTGTTGGGAGGTTAAGACTTGGTTTTAAGGTACAGGTTAGAGTGTAGGCATTTAGTTGTGATGGTTAAGGTTAAGATGTGTGTGTAAGAGTGCGTGTGTGTCTCTGTCTGTCTTCCTGTCTGGGTTTCTGTGTACTGTATGTCTTTGTGTTTTGTGTGTGTCTCTGTGTATCTGCTTGCATGCGTGCGTACATACATGTGTCTGTCTGTGTGTGTGTGTGTGTGTGTGTGTGTGTGCGTCCATCTGTGTGTGTGTAGAGCTGAAACGATTAATCGATTAGTTGTCAACTTTTAAATTAATCGCCAACTATTTTGATAATCGTTTGAATAATTATTTTAAGACAAAAGTAAAAATTCTCTGATTCCAGCTCCTTAAATGTGAGTATGTTCTAGTGTCTTCTCTCCTCTGGGACAGTAAACTGAATATCTTTGAGTTGTGGACAAAACAAGACGTTTGAGGACGTCATCTTGGGCGTTTGGGAAACACTGATCCACATGTTTCACCATTTTCTGACATTTTATAGATCAAACAACTAATCGATTAATCGAGAAAATAATCAACAGATTAATCGACTATGAAAATAATCGTTAGTTGCAGCCCTATCTGTGTGTGTGCATCTGTGTCTGTATGTTTTTGTGTGTGTGTGTGTGTGTGTGTGTGTGTGTGTGTGTGTGTGTGTGTGTGTGTACAGGCCTGGTGAGGAGACTTGAGCTCCGGCGGGGCTCTGGTAAAGAAGAAGTGCAGCAGGGTGCTGTAGGGGATCAGGTCCCCCACAGCGGGACTGCTGGCTACCAGCTCGCTGGTCTGAAACAGCAGTGGCCTGGAACACAAAGCACACCAGAAAACGTCACACACTGTATAATCAACACAGTCATACTGCTGTCTTTGCATGTTCCAGCCAAACAAGCGGAACAGTTTTCCACAACATCAGTGTTCCGACTGGTTTCAGTCCATTTCAGGATGTTGACATGACACCTACTTGAGATAAGTCATTCATTGCACTCACCTTCATAGTTGATACCTTTTTATTACATTTAGCTTATCTCTGTGCTGTGATTCAGTTGCAAGCACGGATCATTTTCAAACCTCTCCTCGATGCTGCTTTTAGCAAATTGACATTTTCTCTGAGAGTCAGCGGCCGAACAGCAACCTCGTTAATGCAAAGACTTCACATCATCTCAACGACTTTGTGTTCCTGGCTGGATTTGATAATGTAGCTTGTGATAACTCGCATTCTTACTTAAACACACCAACTAATTCGTACCACCATCAATGACTTCATGGTTTGCATTACCTGTCTGAAGTCCTTTTGATAGGATGTTTTGGTGCTGCTCAACAGGAACATGAGATTGTGGATACTGGGCTAAAACTGAAAACGGTCCTTTAACATACACCTCACTGGCAATAGTTTCCATAGGAACTACTTTCTACCAAAATACAGTCTTCATGAAAACTGTCAGTTTGTTTTTTGGATTATCCCAGCAACTGGGACATGTTTGTGGCAGAACACTTAGCTGTGAAGTACTTCAGATGTAACTTTGTGTATGTAATTGTATGAGGAAAATGAATCCCATTCACCTCCATTGTATCAGGATGGAGTCAGAGATCTCAGCGATATCTGCAAACTTGGACAAATAGCACTTTTGTATAGCCATACCAGTCTAGAGGCAAGTGAGAAGAGGTTGTTTTTAGAGAATAGAGAGAAGTAAGGTGCTGACCTACATCTCTGCTAAAACATGTGGAGGAAAAGGACTTCTCGTCCTCATTATGACTGCGATGAGTGTTGGTCTCCACGATGCACGAGCATACACACCTGAAGGAGCGCAGCATCCTGTAAGGTTTCCCCAAATCAGACACTCTCCTGCACAGAGGAGCCACTGCCAGCTCCATCTGACACACACACACACACACACACACACACACACACACACACACACACACACACACAGAGAGAGAGAGAGATACATTTCAATGGCATTGCTGAATCATCTGTCCACCCCCCCTGCCCTAGAATCAGCCTCCTGTCCCAAAGCTCTCCCTCACCTGGGCAAAGTCAGCCGCCAGCCTCATCTTGCCGCCCTCTCCCAGCGGGCGCAGCAGGCTGGTGTGGCGGACGAACAGCTCGATGGCCCTCCGAGCGATGGACTCGGTGCTCTCGTAGATGAAGTCCACACACTGGAAGTGTCTGAAGTAGTCGGCCATCACTCTGGAGATGAAGCCCTGCAGCTCCTTCATGTAGAGGGAGCACGGGACATCTGGCTTATCAGAGCAGGACAGAGGGCTGCCGCACACACACACACACACACACACACACACACACACACACACACACACACACACACACACACACACACACACACACACACACACACACACACACACACACACACACACACACATCATTTTTATTCAAATTAAATTAAAAACTTGTGGACTCATCCTGGTTCTTCAAACTGAAAGAGACAAAAACTAGCCTCCAGTATAAAATCACACACAAAATGTCCTTCTCTATTTTGCTGTTTGGATAATGAAAACCAAATAACTTCTCGTGCCGATATGACACGCCAATTTCATGTAACAAAATAAGCTTCTCAAATATGAAATGCTGTCTCAGCACAAGCAGCTCTAGAAGATTGTCAAAATAACCCCGTCCAAAATTGTTAAAACTGACAAAGTACAAACCCCACTTTCAATGAAGTTGGGACGTTGTGTAAAACATAATTTAAAAACAGAATACGATTTGCAAATCCTTTTCAACCTATATTCAATTGAATACACTACAAAGACAAGATATTTAATGTTCAAACTGATAAACTTTATTGTTTTTTTTGCAAATATTCACTCATTTTGAATTTGATGCCTGCAACACGTTCCAAAAAAGCTGCGATAGGGGCAACAACAGACTGGGAAAGTTGAGGAATGTTTAAAAAAATCACCTGTTTGGAACATTCCACAGGTGAACAGGTTAACTGGTCATGATTGGGTATAAAAGGAGCATCCCCGAAAGGCTCAGTCGTTCACAAAGGATGGGGCGAGGGTCACCACTGTGTGAGCAAATAGTCCAACGGTTTAAGAACGTTTCTCAAGGTACGTTCGCAAGGAATTCAGGGATTTCATCTTCTACAGTCCATATATCATCAGAAGATCCAGAGAATCTGGAGAAATCTCTGCACGTAAGCAGCAAGGCTGAAAACCAACGTTGAATGCCCGTGACTTTTGATCCCTCAGGCTGCACTGCTTTAAAACCGACATCATTATGTAAAGGATATTACACCTGGGCTCAGGAACACTTCAGAAAAGCATCGGCAGTTAACACAGTCAGTCACTACATCTACAAGTGCAAGTTAAAACTCTACCATGCAAAGCAAAGTCATTTATCAACAACATCCAGAAACGCTGTCGGCTTCTCTGGGCCAGAGCTCATCTGAGATGGACTGACACAAAGTGGAAGAGTGTGCTGTGGTCTGACGAGTCCACATTTCAAATTGGTTTTGGAAATCATGGACGTCATGTCCTCTGGGCCAAAGGGGAAAAACACCATCCAGATTGTTATCAGCACCAAGTTCAAAAGCCAGCATCTGTCCCAGCTTTTTTAGAACGTGTTATATAATATTTGGGGTTTGTACTTAATCCTTCTTGGGGAAATTCAATTTTCACTGTTAGATCATCACTTGACCAAGTCTGTTGTTTTGTGTGAAAAATAGAGCTAGATGAATCCATCAGCCAGGCCCATATATATGAGATATGTTGGTACTGGTGTTAATGTCAGTGCAGACATGCCAATGTATGTTTGAGGTCATTTACAAACGGTGTCCCATTACAGTTTGTCCACCAGAGGGCCGTGTCGAGCTGATTTTCCAACTATAAAATGTTCTTATATAAGTGATGGGGCTCAAGATTAGTCGGTTGGTTGGATTTTTTACCTCCTAAATATCGATATTGGTATTAGAACTAAACTAGGACCAAAAAGCTCCTTATTGTGCATTCCTGTTTGCTTTTCCACCGCTTCTGAAGACATGTGAAGATAAAACAAATCCAACCCTTGGCCTAATTTTTATTTTAGTGGCACCCAGTGCTGTTTACTACATGAAGCTGTACACAAGTTGTAGCAGCCTGAGGTTTGCAATTGACCAGTCAGCATTGTTGAGCACAGCATGCTGCGGCCCCATAGTTCCAGGGCCATGGGAAAGTTCTACCCCCAGAGCAGGGACTTTTCTGAGGCCAGGAACTATAGCAGAGGAACTAAATTTAGGAGTTCCTCCAGACCAAACACAGGTGAGTTCCTGAAATGATTCCCGGGTCCCTGGAAAAGTTCCTGCAGTGGAAACAGGATAAATGTTGCTTACCCTGAAAAGTCTTCTTGGTGTAGCGTGATGATGATGGCCTCTATGGAGTCACTCACTGACTGCAGGAGAGGCTGCACTGCACTGCTCATCAGGACCTGCACTGCCTGAGTTAAACACACAAAGTCAGTCCTCTGATGTAACAGCTGTAAAGAATGGACGGTGGAAATATAAGCATAGGAAGAGAGAAAACCTGACTCCAAATCAAAAACCTTTCAGCAGCTACTGAAATCACAGCTCCACCAACAGCAACTCACATCCAATATGTGATGAGCCTCCAGAACTTCTACCGTTTTTTTTCTATAATCTATAGTCAAACATTGAGAGAGTGCAGGGAGACATGCCTCTGGGTGTACAGTGGTTGAGTCATTTACTGCCAGTCAAGCTCTAAGCATCATTAAACAGCAGAGAAATAGCTCCAAACAACACCCTGTCTTTGTTTCTCCCTCCTCGTCTTCTGCCTCTCCTTCACCACGCCCCTCCCCTCCCCAAGATAGGGACAGATTTATGGGGGTAACAGTAGAAAGACGGCAGACAGTAGTTTTCTCAGACTCCCATTGGAAACATGGTTGTGTGTGTGTGTGTGTGTTCTTGTTTAACTATATTCGTGGGGATACAGTATACTTGTACAGCTTTGTGGGGCCAAAATGCTGGACCCCACAAGGTTAAAGGGCTGTTTGAGGGTTAAGACTTGGTTTTAGGATTAGGGTTAGAATTAGGTTATGGTTAGGGTAAGGGTTAAGGTTAGGCATTTAGTTGTGATGGTTAAGGTAAGGGGCTAGGGAATGTATTATGTCAATGACGGGTCCCCACAAAGATAGTGCCACGCACTGTGTGTGTGTGTGTGTGTGTGTGTGTGTGTGTGTGTGTGTGTGTGTGTATGTGTGTGGACAGATTTTGTCATAGCATCACAACCGTCACAAGATGTAGTCATGAAACATTACAGGTGTAGTAAAATAAAGGCAGAGTTCGAAGGTGGGTGTGGGCCAAATGAGGGCGCCCGAAGTAGGGAAGGGGCCATTGTGCCCCCCCCCCCCTTTACGCCTCTGGCCCAATTTGGCGTCGCAGCTGGTGTGATCCCATCACAAGACGGTTTTGCATAAATCTAAAAAAAAATAGGTCTTGCACACTTAATACAAGTCTCCACTGAGATTTAAATGGACTATGCAAGTCCTAGTTTCTAATGCAGTTATGTAAAAGGATGTGAGCGTCAGGCCTGTGGTAAATTAACAAAGCTCCATTCCAATAATATACTCGAGAAGACGCCGTTCCCTGTGATTATGCTACAGCAGTGATGCAGCAGGTAAAAGACACAGTTCAGCACAGGAGAATATAAATCTTCTACCGATCCAAGTGTGCTTAGAACGCTTTGCTTAGTAGCATTCATGATACAAAAAAATCACTACACTAGTTTGCGTACCAGAGAATGAGTGGGATGAATGAAAAATTAAAAGGGTGTTTGCTGTGATACCTCCAAAGAAGAAAAGATGGCCTCTGCCGCAGCTGGCGGACACGACCCCAATCCTGAAATCATCTGCAAATACAACACAACAAGGGAAGGGTTAACAGGAGTACAAGCTGAAATCTCTTCACTGATTTCTTTGGTAGTCCAGTTAAAAAAGCACTAGGGCTGGGTATCTGTCAAAAAATTCCGGTACCGATACCGATATCGTGACTTTGATACCGGTTCTTAAACGATACTTTTTTCGATACCAATTTTATAAAACCAAAATAAATCACAACATTACATTACACATACTGCATTACATTACACAATACTGCACCATTTTTTTGTTTTTTGGGCATTTTAGGCCTTTATTTGACAGGACAGCTGAAGACATGAAAGGGGAGAGAGAGGGGGAACGAGACATGCAGCAAAGGGCCGCAAGTCGTCGAAACCTGGGAAACGCTGCGTTGAGGAGCAAACCTCTACATACGTATGGGCGCCCGCTCTACCAACTGAGCTATCTGTGTCTGTGCTATGTGAGCCCTGTCTCTGTGTAACGTAGAGTTTTTCCTGCGTGTCTCTACGACGTGTAACGTTAGACAGCCAATCACAGACATTATTAGATCTTGGTAGAAGCATGCTGCATGGCTCACTGAAGCGGATGAGATTCACTCCTTAGGTATTGATGTTGGGTATTGAATGACGAGGCATTTTTTGATATTCGATACTTCAGAGGCAATTCGGTCTGTGCCTAAAAAGTATCCAATTCAGTACCCAGCCCTAAAGAGCATTGCAACAGTCAAGGCGAGAGAAACCCATAGCATGAATCAGTCCTTGGCATCAGAAAGAGCTAGATATGATATGTCCTTGCAATATTTCTCTGGTGGAAAATTGCACTCTTACTGGTATAGTCCAATTGGTTACTATAGTTTAAATTGTGATGTATGACTTAAGAAACAAATTTAATTTCAAATGTCTTTCTTAAAATCAGCACAGGTAATGTTTATTTCTGTTCTGTCCACTCATGGATTTACCCTGCAGAGATCTGAGAAGCACCGGAGGTTAGAACGCCAACACAAAGAAAGAGGAATGTGGCATACATCAGCAAAAAGACGGAATTTCCTGCGGCACCGAAGCAATCCCGGAAGTGGAACATCGAGGATATAGACTATCTCGGCTCTGTTAGCCTACGTTACAAATTTGACATGGTATATGAATAACATGGGCATTTACCAGGAAAGGGAAGTCTGATGAAAGATACTTTTGAGTTGCATTATTAAAACTATTTAAACTGTTGGGGACATCGGTGCCAGAGGTGTGCAGTTGTCATCTACATAAGTATGACATTTTTACCATGTTGGAAATTTTAGGAACACGGAGGCATGTATTTTGAAAAAAAATACACACTGTGGAACATTATGGTACTTAAAGGCCCCATGGCATGAAAATGTCACTTTATGAGGTTTTTTTTAACATTAATATGAGTTCCCCTAACCTGCCTATGGTCCCCCAGTGGCTAGAAATGGTGATAGGTGTAAACCGAGCCCTGGGTATCCTGCTCTGCCTTTGAGAAAATGAAAGCTCAGATGGGCCGATCTGGAATCTTCCTCCTTATGATGTCATAAGGGGAAAGCTTACCTCCTCTTTCTCTGCTTTGCCCATCGCCCACAGCTGCCCAGAGAATTTGGCCCGCCCATGAGGAAATAGAGCTACAACCGTGGCCGCAAGCTGGTCAAGGCCACAGCCCCACCCTCCACCTTGCCCCCCCTCTCCTCCTCAGTAGCATTTAAAGCTACAGACACAGAAATGGCACATCCTAAGGAAAGCTCATTGTGGGACTGGCTCTAGTGACTGTAATTCTGCACCAAGGCTGAATTTCTAGAAAGAGACTTCAGATACAGTATTAGGGCACCACTAAGGCCTATATAAAAGAGACTTCAGATACAGTATTAGGGGACCACTAAGGCCTATATAAAAGAGACCTCAGATACAGTATTAGGGGACCACTAAGGCCTATATAAAAGAGACCTCAGATACAGTATTAGGGGACCACTAAGGCCTATATAAAAGAGACTTCAGATACAGTATTAGGGGACCACTAAGGCCTATATAAAAGAGACTTCAGATACAGTATTAGGGGACCACTAAGGTCTATATAAAAGAGACCTCAGATACAGTATTAGGGGACCACTAAGGTCTATATAAAAGAGACCTCAGATACAGTATTAGGGGACCACTAAGGTCTATATAAAAGAGACTTCAGATACAGTATTAGGGGACCACTAAGTCCTATATAAAAGAGACTTCGGATACAGTATTAGGGGACCACTAAGGGCTATATAAAAGAGACCTCAGATACAGTATTA
Source organism: Zingel zingel (assembly GCA_023566125.1). Classification (NCBI taxonomy): domain Eukaryota; kingdom Metazoa; phylum Chordata; class Actinopteri; order Perciformes; family Percidae; genus Zingel; species Zingel zingel. Next base: position 4,759,225 of record CM042331.1, read on the forward strand.
GGGGACCACTAAGGTCTATATAAAAGAGACTTCAGATACAGTATTAGGGGACCACTAAGGCCTATATAAAAGAGACTTCAGATACAGTATTAGGGGACCACTAAGGCCTATATAAAAGCATCCAAAAAGCAGCATGTCATAGGACCTTTAAGACATGTTGACCAAAAAAAAAAAACTTGCTGTTAAATAAATAGCTAACCCGGACCAGTTTGCAAAAATACCAACTACATGTTCCAACCTAAGGAAGCTCTTTAATTACGTATAATGCTTGGGGAGATTGGTAAGAGGTCGAAAGTTATTGCCCACAGATAGATCAAGATTTATTTTTAGTACATTTTTAGTAGAGGTCTGTTTAATGCTAAATACTGCAACAACTCCCTACACTATATGTCTCTGCATTTGTTTTCCTATCGACCCCTTCCTATTTCACATCCCGTCTTTGTCTCTCCCTCCCTCCGCCAGTATGGAATAAATTGTCACTCTGTTTTCACAGAGTGAAATTTTAAAGGCTTGAGGTTAAATATTTAATGCTGAAATAATCTGTTTTTTTAGGCTATTAATCATCGCTGGTTGCTGTGCCAGGACACGCCATACATCTTTAATGGAGGAGGCTGAAAGAACACACTGCACCCTGCTTTTCCTTTTATCCCCCTTTAATTTCCTTTGCTTCCTTTCATGTACGTATTTGTGTGTCCATACGACATTTCTTTGCACTAGAAAGTCCAATCACACACACAGTCAGAGAGCTGTGTGTGCTAATGTGTGTGCCATGTGCATGTCACTGTCACACCTGTGGACAATCTAAAGAAAAAGTTAAACTTAAGGAGATTCTTCTCAGATCAAATGGTTTCTTTCTCTTTGCAGTGCAAAAGACCATACACGTTCAATTTTCATCCATGCAGTTTTTCATGTACAAAAGTATGAATATCGAGAAAAAGTGTACAGTATATACAGCATTTAAGAAATTAACTTTTAACAGACCATAGTACAGATCATATAAATCATGAAATTGAGCGTCGCTCGTGCTCACAATGGCCATTACTTAAGGCTTCAACTGCCAGATATGTTTTAAAATCCATCACCAATGTTGCCTGGGAGAGAACAGAAACCTCTTCTCTTTTAATATAATTACTTTGCTTTTTTCAGCATTTTTGCCTTCATTGGATTAGTGAGTTACAGTAGAGATGTAGACAGAAAACAGAGAGGCAAAGACAGGGTTTAAATATAACAAAGGTCCCCACTGAACTGTCTGTAGTCGAGTTGCATTGTGGTTAGTGTAGGCTCCAGATTTTGACAAGATAGAAGAATGTGTGGAATATAAGACCATATGGTGGTGGTTCTGCTGCATCCATTTTGATTCTTTTGTTTTAAACTGTCCATCTTGAGTCCAACAATGCAATGCTAAATCTGTTAAAATTCTTTTAACAAGCCGTGTTTGATTACCGCCACATGCTGAAGGGTCATCATTGCAATTTGTTAACTGAGGCTGCTGCATCTTGTATATTGTGATCCAGGTTCAAGACTATCCTAAGCGTGTACATTACATGGCTGGGTTCAAAAATATATAAAGATAACAGTACCGATATCAATACAGTGACTTCAATACAGATTCCTAAATTATACTTTTTTCGATTCCAATTTTATAAAACAAAAAGAAATTACAACATTACACATTACTGCACAAATCTTTTAATTTATGTTTTATCTCCTACTATGTGAGCCCTGTTTCTGTGTAACGTAGAGGTTTCCCTGCGTGTCTCTACGACGTGTAACGTTAGACAGCCAATCACAGACATGATTAGATCTTGGTAGAAGCATGCTGCATGCTGATTGGCTCACTGACTCTGATGAGATTCACCCAATTGAAATTGGGTATTGAATGACGAGGCATTTCCCGATACACAATACTTTAGAGGCGGTTGGTGCCTAAAAAGTATTGAATTCACCCAGCCCTAACTACATGTTTACATTTCTGTAGTATATATGTATATAGTCAGTCTTACAATAAATAAATGTATCAACTAAATTTCATACCTAACACTTTCAAGAACTGTATTAAGTGGGAAAGCAAGCTTGACATCAAAATGACTAACATTTTTGGAGATGTCGTTGGTGATAGTATATAGTAACATTTCTCTTTAGGTCTGATCATAGACAGCTGACGTTCTGAAGTTCAGAAGACAGACAGTATCTATTACCTTGGTGACAGCCTGCTGCAGACGGTAGAGGGAGTTGACCACAGCAACATTCCTCCTCTGGCCCTCTGTCAATGGACCAATCACCTGACTGGCTTCACCCTGAGTGCACAGCTGCAGATGGACACAGGGAGGCAGAGCATGGTGTGTACACAATGGAAGACAATAGAAACAATTGCAATACAATTGCTTTGGTTATACTGTGGATTTGTCTATCTATTTTAACACTCTTTTGTTGTGTTATGGACATGTGGTGGGTTAAGAAGAAACAGATTTTGATTCAGACCTATAGACCGACCAAAATGCGCACATGCACACACAAGATGCTGTACACACCAGCTGTTCAGACTTGACACAGAAGAGTTGGATGGTCTTGGCAGCATTCTTGGACACAGCCAGAGACAGGTTGGGATCTACTGAGGCTACATTCAGCTCACTGCAAACAAACAAACAATCCAACCAATTAAAATAATGTCACCTGGCTAATAATCAAACGTAAGATATTCAGCGTGTTTGTAGTTAAACGGTAGCTTGGGTGCATAATGTTTTATTTATGTTTTTTAAGATTATTTTTTGGGGCATTTTAGGCCTTTATTGATATAGGACAGCTGAAGAAATGAAGGGGGAGAGAGAGGGGGAATGACATGCAGCAAAGAGCCACATGTCGGAGTCTAACCTCGAGAGTAAACCTCTATATAATGTTTTTTGTTGAGTAGGGAGGGTCAAATGATGTTATTGTTGGTTAGATCATTAAGACAGAATGAGAAAGATTACAATTTTGTGTATAAATTTATATATATATTTTTTTAACAAAATGGTCTTGAAAAAAAGCTCACAAATTAAAGCCTTATTTCATTAACAATGCATAGAGTTTCATACTTTAGAATTACATGCTGATACAAATATATGTATATGTAATATCGGTCAGTTACAGTAATTGGTGAACAAAATTTTGTATATTTTAACATTTTCTGGGAAACAATATTTTGTCTTATTATGTCATTATCTGGGTTTGACATTTAATATTGAGTGTTAAAAAGTGCTTCTTTTTTGGTCTAAGATCAAGTTTATTATAAAACACATTTTAAGAATATAACACTGTACCAGTGAGGAGAAACAAAAGCTGTAGCAGTAATTGAGAATCTGTCAATTCTTCCTAAATACTGTGTATAAGCAATTACATTACAGAAGTCTTTATTGTAGGCTCTACCTAATTAGATAATATTGTACACATTACTACTGAAATAAACAATATAACACCCAGACAACTGTTTGATCAGGTTGAATTAAAGGGATCGTTGTCATGTGGGAGGCAATAGTTTGATTAAATTAGGTTAATTTAGGTCAAAAGTTCTGGCCATTTGAGGATAGTGGAAACCAGTTATGAACACAACAGTGACATATTATCATCTTAGTTGCTTATTTATGCATCCAGCAGTTCCAGAGAAACATTCTCATTCATTTGGAGTCGTGTCTGTGTCCACCTGATGATACTCCACTATGTTCACCAGATGTTCACCAGATGCCTAAAAAGCTCAACAATGAGCTGAAACCATAAAGCTCCGTAAATACAAGGGGAGCTGCAGATCGAGGAGATAATTCTCTGTAGGGTAATCACTACCAGCAACTCCTTTCACATTGTCATTTCATATATATATATATATATATATATATATATATATATATATATATATATATATATATATATATATATATATATATATATATATATATATATATATATGGGATCAATAAAGGCTTATCTCATCTTATTGACTGATTCTGTCACTTCCATTGGGTCTTTGCTGTAAGGCAGCCAATATGGCATGTAATGTGCTTGCCTGCTGATGGTCTTGATGATGCTGTCCAGCTCATCGTTGGAGGGCGGGTTGCGGCCACCCATAGGGAACACCAGGTTGATGGGATCAAACAGGCGAGAGAGGGACTTGGAGAGGTAGGCTGCTTCGTATGGCTGCAGAGAGTCCTTCAGAGCCTTCTCTGGGCTGCGCGCACACACACACACACACACACACACACACACACACACACACACACACACACACACACACACACACACACACACACACACACACACACACACACACACACACACAAGAGAAAGACAAAAAATAAAAAAAGATGCAGAATGTACATACATAATCGATGTGTGTGTTTGAGAAACCATTATTAGTAACATGAATATGGTAACTGAACAGAGAAAGACATCCTGTTCTTTTCACTCGGCCACAACAAGGCAATAAGATCAGAAAATAGCATCGCTTTACTGTAAGGTAGCCTTTAAAAATTCAACATTTCAAATCTATCATGGTATAATGATAGCCACAATCCTTTTATTGTTTCACATGGACATATAATAATTGGCTAGAATATCTGCTGGCATTTATTAATGGAGCACTTGAAGTGCAGACATAAATGGAAGCAAAATGCCACTGTATCTCCTCCTATTACATGCAGACGTCCGTGCGTGCTATGGTGTGTGTGTGTGTGTGTGTGTGTGTGTGTGTGTATGCTGTATTCAACATTATCTCACGACTATATATTATTGTGATACAGGACAAGAAAGGGAAAATGTCCAAACTGTCCAATGTATACTTGTATCATGGCTTAACAAAACTTCAAATATTTCAAAGCTGTAAACAGAGCAGATATGTTTCCACGTGGGCTTGATGAGGCTGAAATGTGTGTCTGACATGTGTTTTCCTGAAGCTGTGTTAACGGTTTGTAGCCAACAGCTTGATTAACTGGTGAGCACATGAACTCTGTCTGTTATCTAACATAATGTGCTCACAAGCACCAGTGCACCTGCTCCTGTCATTAGTGCTCATACAAGAAAAGACTTGTTGTTGCTTGCTGTTTCTGTCATGTCTTCACTCCTTCTCCATCCACCTGTTAAATCACTCCTTTGTTCCTCAGTCTCTCCTCCCTCTCTGCTCCTGCTTTATTTCACAGTTCTCCCTCCCACCTTCTTTACAAACACGGTCTCTCGCTCCATGCTACCATACAACAGATGCACCGAGCCCTTTTCTTCTCTCCTGATACCAACGCCAATACCTAAACTTAATAGGTCGCGTGGTTGTTTTTCTTACACTGATTGTTCTTCCTTGTATAAGGTAACACAAGACTGGAATTCTACACATCACTTCTCAATGAACTAACATTAACTTTAGGCTTGTGCAAAAATCTCATCAGTTGAGATTTTGGCCACTTCATCATCATTTTGTGTCATCACTGACACGTGTAGTGTGTCACATAATGGGAACATTTATATCTACAAAACATGAGGCATTGTGGGGATGTTAGAAGAAAGTAAACCATAATATTTATCGCCAGGATTCAGACACTCAGACTAAATAGCAGTCAGTAAATGCAGTGCACGATATAGTAAATAGGGAGGGTTTTCAGACGCAGCCCCTGTGTTCCTGCTATGCAATGCATTGTAAAACAATGTAATAATAAAAAATCAAGCAATTTGTGCCTGAGCTTTAGTATCGTCAAACGTATCTCGTTTGGACATTGTTTTACTGTGAAGCTGGACTTAATTGCCGTTGTTAATTTAACTGATTAAAAATCAGATAGCTGACTCTAATTACACATGCTTCCAACTAAATCAACACAAAAGTGATGTATTAGCAACACTCCTGCTCCGAGTATGAATGCATTTTAGCGGTAGCGGTAAATGGAGAGATAAAGTTAGAGCAACCGTATTGTTCGTTCCCGGGACATCTGTCCAGCTGAGCAGCTGTTTGGAGCAGCAGTTGAATAGCAACAGATGGGAGCTCCGTATTTTAAAATAGTCCTTTTTTTTTGTTATTTAGTTTATCATTCAAGTAACTTGGTGTTTACTTGGACCCTATTTTCTTGTTTTTGTATCTAAGAGGCTGATGGGAACAACAATCTTTGACATTAGTCCAGTATTAAGAGAGATCGCTGCAGTCGGTAGCAGAGAAACAATCTAAGTGAATATGACAATTGTCCAGCTGTATTTACCTTTACAAAAGTGCTCATTTTGCCGTTTACAGACTCAGATTAATATTCTAAGTGTCTGACAACATTATGGAAAGGATTTCTAAGGAGTGGACCTTTATGTTAAAGAGTAAGATCCTTTTTTAAACATAAAAACATACGCAAAATTGCGTTCTCTAAACCTACCAGACTCCATGTAAATTAACAGTAATTTTAGCATCGTAAAATACACTTCATTCAAAGTCGACAGAAACAAAATAAAACTATGAAAAGCCGTTTTGGTTAATCTTTCCACTTTTCTAACCATCACAACTCTAGTTTTGGTTGAAATAAACACATAGTTTACCAATTTACATGTGAAAATGCGTTGGCTCTATACACGCTAAAAGTATTGTTTTTTTAAATGGAGTCTGGTTGGTTTAGCGCTAGTCTGTCTGTTTCTGGTTAAACAGAAAGGTCTCAGAGGTTTTAAAGGTCTATCTCTGAAGGGATCCTTTCTATACTTTTGTAATTTTTTATTTTTTTTAATACTATGCCATCTTACAGCTCTGCAGTCGAGCTGCTGCTATTCCTGGTGCATCCCATACAGACGCTTAAGGGTGATTTTTGCGTCGGTACATCGGACGCTGAGAACCACTGACTAAGCCTCAAGTACCAAAAGACAGAGCTTGTAATTAAAGTGTTAATCTAAACAAAGCACAAATATGCTCCAAAATAAACTTCTTCCCCCTGCTTCACACCAAACAAAATAGCCTGCAGGTGTGATCACACTCTAAAGTGACTCTGATTGTGTTGCTGTCTTTGTGTCAGCTCACTTGTAGTCCTGTTTTCCATGTGTGAAGAGGTCCTGGCTGTCTGTGTCTGTGGTGGTGATGTCCAGAGACGCGTCCATTCCTCCGCTGCTTGTTAGTGCCCCCTGGAGGCTGGCGCTGTACTGCTGCAGGCGGCGCCACAACTCGTTGTACAGTCGCAACAACTTAGGAAACTCTCCTTCAAACGCCTGCTTTAGGAAGGACGAAGCTAGAGAAAAAAAAAACGGTACACACACAGGCAGTGAGGAACCTGCTTATACATACAACTAGTGCAGGGCCCGTTCAAAACGTGCCTGTTTGGAACAGGCTGATTGCTTGGCCTGTGGTATTGCAGGGCTCCAGACTAACTTTTTTCACTAGGAGCACAGTGGCCCCCAACCGAAAATTTTAGGGGAGCAACCAGAAAATTTAGGGGCACGCACCGTAAATCAACATGCTAACCAAATATTCACATTTCTACTAATTTCCACTGTATTACTAATAAATACTTTGATAATAGATGCAGAAATTACAATGTGCTGTTTCAAATTCAGTGTCACTTTTGAAAATGCAACATAGAAGGTTAACTGACAGCACCATCGTTGTCATGAATAATATATATATATATATATATATATATATATATATATATATATATATATATATATATATATATATATATATATATATATATATATAACAGGGATGAGTGTACTTAGAATATCTAAGTACACTCATCCCTGTTTGTTATCAAAAACATAAATAAAGATGTCATAATACTGAATCGTCAGAACACCAGGTCAGCAGCACTCGGATCGATGTTAATGATGGATCTATGCTGTAAGTGGACAATTTAGCCAAATAACCAAGCCAAATTGAATGTTTGCCGAGTTTGTCTCGATACGGTATTCTCATATTTTGCCTCTTCAGTTTGACGATTTAATGGGTCGGATAACGTTATTACTGGTGTTGTTTACTGTACCGCTTGCTGTAGCTTACTGTAGTTATACCACCATAATGGTGACATCACAGACAATAAAACACACGTGACTGACAACAACCAACTGCCGTCATTTCAACGGCTTGGCTATAGCCCTGATTTAGACCAACCATGTATATTCCACTTCTAGACAAAATAGTGCCTAACATTGTTTAAATGTTGTTTTCGTCCACGCAGCTTGTGCAGTAACATCACATCACGTTAGCAAAATCAAATATGAAAAATAACCACAATGTATCATTGAAATGGTCTATGTGTAGCCCTATATTGGACTGGCTAACCCTACAGCTTAATGATTAACGCATTGCATCTTGTGTGTTGGATACATACACCAACAGAAATTTGAAAAAGCTACAATTTGTGGTTTTAGGAAGACTAAGGTGCTGGAACAACTTGTTTCAAACAATATTTGTTTCCATCAACCCAGCACTTCTGTACAGTGTCTCCAGTAGGTTGCCAGATATGATGGTACCGAACCTGGCAACATCACTGCAATGACAAGACTCTAGGAAGCCGTACACAGTCACTGCACCTGACCTTCATCAGCAAGAAATAGTGCAACTCCCCCTTAAACCACAAAAGTGATAACTAAATGTGTTAATCAGTGAACTTTAGATGTGTAGGTGTATTTTTGAACTTTGGAGAGAGAAAATGGAAACTGAGGACAATCAGTAATCATATATTAAAGCCTCTATATTACTCACATATTAACAAGAAAGTATGTCATCCTTTTGCGTATTTATTTTTGTTCCAGAATATCTTTAGCACACAGCTTGTGTACACACACACACACACACCCACACACACCAAACCACCCACACACACCAAACCACCCACATACACACTTCAGTAAAGTGCCAGTTAGTATGTTAGCAAGAAGCCAAATCCGCCTCTCCTGTTCTCACTTTGTTATTCTGTGTAATCAGACAACTCTCTACTGAGACACCTTCATAATGATCTGAGTGTGTGTGTGTGTGTGTGTGTGTGTGTGTGTATGTGTGTGAGAGAGAGAGCGAGATGTCGTCATTAGCATTATTAAGTCTATCTTTTTCCCTACTCTTAGGTTGTATGAGTGAATCTTTCTATGTTCATTTATATATTTTTTAAACTTCTTTGAAAAGGGGTAATGGCATTTTATGATTGCAGAGAGACTCTGGTGACATGGAGGAACAAGAGAGGGATGATTAGGGAGATGAAACAACAATCAGGTCCCATTTAGAACCCGTTCCAAATTGTTCAATTCCTGAGAGGCTCTTAGCTTAACAATGATCATTTTCTCTTGATGTCTGTGTGCTACAACTGACTTAGCTTTTGGATGCAGACGATCTCATTTGTTTTCATGTCGGACTTCAGCAATAGCAGAAAAGAAAAAGATGTTGGAATGCGTGAATGCAAAATCAGACTTATGTCTCAACAATTTGGGTGGCGGGGATCAGCCAATCAGCGCCTTTGTTTTGGGGTTGCGGAGAGGACACCTGCATGCGCCGGCTGAGAAGTGTAGTTTTTGAGTTAGTGGTGAGAGTGGCCGAGAGAAAAGCATCGTAGATATTTCTAAAGTGTATAGTTGTCGTCTGTGTCGTCATCTGTGCATGTGTGCGTTCAGAGACATTCGAGTACACTGGTGTGAAATTTGTGTATTTCGGGACCTTAGGTTTATATTGATGTTGTATGTTCTGGGATATTCAGTTAAAATGCAGTATGTTAGCATAAAGTTAGCCAGCTGCATGCTAATGCTTAGTAGTATAAGTATTACACTAATATTGTGCTTGTGTGTACTTACATAATAGTATGTAATTATTATTGGAGTGTTCACAATGGTTGGGTAAGATGGAACTATGTTTTGAGTTGCTGTTACTGAGACAACAGCAGCAAGAATGTTTAATCTAATAAGGAGCTGATGTATATAATTGTGGTTATTTGGTTTGGTTATTTGGTATAAGCAGCTAGTTAATTAAGTTAGGTATATAATCATCATTAACTAGCCTTAATGATTGCATCCTGTCAGCACTGTTGTCTGTACTTGTATGCTGATATGTTCTTTTCACTTGTATTTTTGTAGAACCACACACAGACAATTATCTGCCTGCTGTCAATAAATCTATTGAAGATATCATCAGAGCATCCGACTGCATTTCTCACATATTCCCAACCAGCTACAGTCCGAATTATCAAGTCTCCATTACACACAGATGATCTTTCTCAAGTAGAATATAGTGACAGTTTGAGCAAGTATGACAAAAACATATTTTTTTATAAAAGCTACCAACTGTAGCTTTAAAAACACATTTTTCTGATATAAGTCCAGCTCTGTGTCCCTCCGTGGCGCGAGTGCACGGAGGTCCTGACGCAGCAGAGCAGCGGAGGTCTGCCGAGATCCGCCAGATGACGGGAAAAGCATCACGGAGGGAATCCGAACCCTGTTCATCTAAACACCCTGCCCACATGAAAATTACACAGAGCTGGTTTAAAATCCATATTTACAGCAGCGGTGTATAAGTAATTTGCACTCTGGGACTGTAGGGCCGCCAAATCGCAAAAAAACACCAATTCTTACACAATTTTGCTTTAATACAAACTAAGGTTGTACAACAGGCCAACACTGGTTCAATAAGACGGCTGTGTGCTCCGATAGCTCCATGATCAACAGGCCTTCTATTACTTGTAGCCCCATTGATTTCCTGCTGATAACTGAGCTCTTGTCACAGCCTGATGATTATGGCTTTCTAAATGAGACCTCCCACTAGTTGTTTGTGCTGTTGCTGGTGAAGCAGCTATCTACTGCTAGTCTTAGAGACCTTTTAAAGATTTAAACTCTCTGAGTAATTAATCTTCCCTTTGAATTGGCAGCTTTAGCAGTCTTACCTTCAGTTGCTCTGTGAAACTCCTCACTAAGTGTCTTGGTTACATCATTCCAGAAGGTGTAGAGGATATCAGGCTGACCATCCTGTCATCAGGAAGAGAGAATAGAAAAACAAGAATTATGGTGTATCCTTGCTTTGTGAGTGACATGAGCTGGTGAGTTGCTAGGAAACACCTTCTGTCTTTAAGTTTCTTTAAGTAATAAGTCTATTGAAGTTGTGCTGATGATGGTCCAATGAACAAGCATTCAATTTTCTTTCACATTTCTCAAACTTTTGAACATTTTGGAGATGTAATAAATTGATCCCTTTTGTACCCCCCCAAAAAAAAGAGACTTGCAGACAGGCTTCAAACATCTGAATGCAAATATGAATGGAAGGAAATTAGCAGTTGAGGTGGATATACAAGCAGAGAGCATTTGGGTGTTTTGTGTTGTAAACCAAACTGACATGTGGTCTCAGGATGGTAGCTGCACTCCGAAACAACACAGCAATGATTTTTTTTATAATTTGAAAATTACAAAACAATAATAGCTGAAGTTAACGCTCTAGAAACACAAACACACACTCACAGTTCCAACACACTGAGCCTGAAGGAAAGTTCTTTAATTATTTAATGGGATTGGACATGTGTGTTTGTGTATTCTCCTCTAGTCTCGTTTTGCCAGACCTTCCTCCAAAAGCGCTGCGGAGAAAGGTCTGGCTACTGCACACAGCATTCTGGGAGCATTTTCAGCATTTCTTTAAACCAATCACAATCGTCTTGGGCGGTGCTAAGCGCCGAGCGGAGCCACGGTGCCTCTGCTAAATAGTCTCAGGAAGGAACTTGTTTTGGTGGAACATGTGTATGTTCAAAAGTAGTTTTAGTCGTGTAACAGAAAACTCAGATTGGACAGATAGTCTAGCTAGCTGTCTGGATTTACCCTGCAGAGATCTGAGAGCGTTTTGGTTTATAAATGAATATATTTTGCAACGTTTCCCCCTCTCATTCCCCCTGCTCTGGCATCTCCCCCTCCCATTCCCCCTGCTCTGGCATCTCCCCCTCCCATTCCCCCTGCTCTGGCGTCTCCCCCTCTCATTCCCCCTGCTCTGGCGTTTCCCCCTCTCATTCCCCCTTCTCTGGCGTCTCCCCCTCTCATTCCCCCTGCTCTGGTGTTTCCCCCTCTCATTCCCCCTGCTCTGGCGTTTCCCCCTCTCATTCCCCCTGCTCTGGCGTTTCCCCCTCTCATTCCCCCTGCTCTGGCGTTTCCCCCTCTCATTCCCCCTGCTCTGGCGTTTCCGATATTTTGCCGCCTAAATGGGTCATGTCGTCTTGTTCTCTGAGACTTAGCTACTAACGTTACCATGGCAACTACCAGCAGTGTGCAGAGTATACATGCTGCTTCCTGTTTAGCCCAGTATACCAGAATGTTGATGAGATATGAAGTTTGGGCGTGTTAGTTTAAACGGAGATTAGTTCTTCTACTGGAGATAAAAAAACATTTGTGTGCAGGGAGATCACTTTTGGTTTAAAACTCTGCTTAAATACCAAAACGTAACAATGTAAATGTAGCTTGTGAATAACATGACTGGAATGTTCAGCTATTCACATTCTTTATGGCATGTATGGTTGCTTCAGAACAAAACAGAATAATTAACTATTTTATTATAAAAACTCTTGTCTAAAATAGTTTTACAATAACTACATCAATGTAAGAATAAAAACACTAATTTAGAATTACTACAGATGAGGGCCCAGACCAGCAAGAAATTAAGCAGCTTTTAGACTTAACAAATAGGAGTTTTTAAGCCGGCGTCTGAACACACTATAGCACCACGTGGTGTCGACCAAAACTTTTCTTTGAATACGCTAAAAGAAGCCCGTTATAAAGTTACTTTTAGAGCACAAGTTGCCGTTATAATAGATACTGTGAATAATACTGTGTGGCTTTTCTGTAAACATTGATCCCCAAATTTCAGTTCGATGTAAACATTGTTCATGTACACACCACTCTCACAACCAGCATTAACATCCGAATGTAGTGAAACTGACAGGAAACCAGAGCCTGGCAGCAGGGACTGGAGTAATACAGTCTTATCTCTCGGAGCGTGTTCTGCATGAGCACTAGCACATGAGATCTTTCTCCTGCTGAGAGCTGAACGACGGAAACTACAATATTCAAACCAGGAGGAAATAAAGTAGGAATGATCTTCTCCAGGTCTGTCCACCAGAGTCTGTTTGTCTCTCCCTGTAGAATGAGTGGGCGGTGACTTAATTCCTATTACATGAAGAAACCAGGATTGAGGCGAGGACAAAACAAGTGATACCCGGACTGAGGAGAGAAAAAGTGCACAGGAACTTACAGTACTGACCTGTGTAACTAGGCATAAAAAAAATCCCTGGGGATGGGTGGGTGTGTTTACGCTACACAACACTACTGACTATATAATAATATTGTCTTCCTCATAATGAGTTAGAGCTCATCTCAGGTGCTTCTCTTTATCTCTTTCTCCTCCACTGTAAATATATTTATTTTGATGCAGTTACTGTAAGATGTGACCGCTGACAGCAGAACAATGTGTTTGTTCAGTCGTTCTTCTCTGGACACATGGCAGAGTGATAGTACAGCTGCCCTGCTGCGGAGCCTTGCATTTAGACATGTCATTAGGTCTCCAACTCACACCTCCGTCTCTGGGTAATTGGTGAGAGCTTTGTTTCCATAGTAACAGTCTCACGCTCTGATTTGTACAACTAGGTTTCTGTGGAGGTAAGAGAGTGAGATGCTGATGATAGTCATGATAATGTGTTAATGGCTGCCATGATTACTATTGATACTGCTACTAGTACTATTAAGTGACTGGCCTGTGGGCTGGGAGCCTGCTGCTTTCTTTCTTGCTTTTTTGCTATCTTCCCATTCCCAAAAAAGTACATTCATCAAAATTGTGAAAGCAATTTCATGATTCTTAAGTATTTTACCACAAATTGCTCTACGTTGCCTTTAAAGGCCCGCTCAGATTTCCAATGTTTCATCTTAATACAATTAGGGCTTGATATCGTACAAAAATATTCGATACCAGTACCCAAAATTTCCCCCTTTCTGGTCTACATATCCCTGCCTCTGCTGAATTCTTTTTACCCCCAGTGGGGACAAAGTGATCATCTACTTCACCAATAGACCATATTATACCTAAAATAGAAGTATTTTAAACTAAGTAAAGTGCTGTAACGTGAACAGTCTATAGTGCTATAGAACAATACAATCCGAGCAGCAGTTGCTGGTTGTATTTAGCCTCTACAGAGCTCCAGGACCCCGGCTACCAGCAGCAGTTGTTCAGCTGCCAACAGGTGACTGTGAGCCGGCTACAGGCACCGCCAGATGACGCTCCTTTCAGGGGCCGTGGTAGTGGAGTTTAGACAGAAGAAGTGAGCGTCATGCGGCAATGACTGTTAAGTTTAGGCACCAAAATGACTCGTTTAGGAACTCTAAGTTTAGGAAAAAGTTGGTGGTTTGGATTAAAACACTCCCGAGGACCGAACGAGCGTTTCCTGGGTCAAAGTCTTTTGTTTTCTCCAGGAAGTGAACTCTGCTCCCCGGCTTGAAAGCGCTGTGTTTTACGTTTACACCACGTTGTGCGATTTCATTTTCATACATATTGAAGTGCATATTTAAGGCTGGCCGAGTGGCTCTGTATCCACGGTATTGAAAGGGGGATTTAATTATTGTGCATGTTTTGTTCCGTTGTGCATGATAATAAAAAAAAAAATATTCAAATCACTCCCTGCCGGTACCGATACTGTGACTTCAATATCGGTTCCTAAACAATACTTTTTTTTAATACCAATTTTATAAAACAAAAATAAATTACAACATTACACATTACAGCACAAATCTTTTTATATATTTCTCAGCTCCTACTACATGATCCCCTGTGTCTCTGTGTATCGTAGAGTTTTTCCTGCGTGTCTCTACGACACATAACGAGACAGCCAATCACAGACATTATTAGATCTTGGTAGACGAATGCTGCATGCTGATTGGCTCACTGACGCTGATGAGGTTTACTCCTTAGGTATTGAAATTGGGTATTGAATGACGAGCCATTTTTGATGCTCGATACTTTAGAGGCAATTTGGTCAGTGCCTAAAAAGTACTGAATTTGGTAACCAGCCCTAAATACAATATTTTCAAACTTGTGAGCTTTAGCACCAACAGTGACAGTGACATCACAGAGATGTTAAATGCCTGTTAAAAGTTTAAAATTCTAATTTGTCTCATTAATTTGTACGAATTCCAGTGATAACGTCTGTTATGATTTGACACTATTAATAATTTATTAGGTATAATGAGGTGCTTTCCAACCGGACAGTACTTGTACTTTTTAGAGGAAAAGTACACTTCTAAGCAGTTCTAAGAACTACTCTCCCCCAAAATCTTTTTTTTCCGTTTGCATTGCATTGAGTACTGGTCTGGTCATATAATTAAGCTGTCATGTATAGTCTGCTGTGTAATGTGTACAGTGCCTTGCGAAAGTATTCGGCCCCCTTGAACTTTTCGACCTTTTGCCACATTTTAGGCTTCAAACATAAAGATATAAAACTGTAATTTTTTGTGAAGAATCAACAACAAGTGGGACACAATCATGAAGTGGAACAAAATTTATTGGATATTTCAAACTTTTTTAACAGATAAAAAAACTGAAAACTTGGGTGTGCAAAATTATTCAGCCCCCTTAAGTTAATACTTTGTAGCGCCACCTTTTGCTGCGATTACAGCTGTAAGTCGCTTGGGGTATGTCTATCAGTTTTGCACATCGAGAGACTGAAATCTTTGCCCATTCCTCCTTGTAAAACAGCTGGAGCTCAGTGAGGTTGGATGGAGAGCGTTTGTGAACAGCAGTTTTCAGTTCTTTCCACAGATTCTCGATTGGATTCAGGTCTGGACTTTGACTTGGCCATTCTAACACCTGGATATGTTTATTTGTGAACCAGTCCATTGTAGATTTTGCTTTATGTTTTGGATCATTGTCTTGTTGGAAGACAAATCTCCGTCCCAGTCCCAGGTCTTTTGCAGACTCCATCAGGTTTTCTTCCAGAATGGTCCTGTATTTGGCTCCATCCATCTTCCCATCAATTTGAACCATCTTCCCTGTCCCTGCTGAAGAAAAGCAGGCCCAAACCATGATGCTGCCACCACCATGTTTGACAGTGGGGATGGTGTGTTCAGGGTGATGAGCTGTGTTGCTTTTACGCCAAACATAACGTTTTGCATTGTTGCCAAAACGTTCGATTTTGGTTTCATCTGACCAGAGCACCTTCTTCCACATGTTTGGTGTGTCTCCCAGGTGGCTTGTGGCAAACTTTAAACGACACTTTTTATGGATATCTTTAAGAAATGGCTTTCTTCTTGCCACTCTTCCATAAAGGCCAGATTTGTGCAGTATACGACTGATTGTTGTCCTATGGACAGAGTCTCCCACCTCAGCTGTAGATCTCTGCAGTTCATCCAGAGTGATCATGGGCCTCTTGGCTGCTTCTCTGATCAGTCTTCTCCTTGTATGAGCTGAAAGTTTAGAGGGACGGCCGGGTCTTCGTAGATTTGCAGTGGTCTGATACTCCTTCCATTTCAATATTATCGCTTGCACAGTGCTCCTTGGGATGTTTAAAGCTTGGGAAATCTTTTTGTATCCAAATCCGGCTTTAAACTTCTCCACAACAGTATCTGGGACCTGCCTGGTGTGTTCCTTGTTCTTCATGATGCTCTCTGCTCTTTAAACGGACCTCTGAGACTATCACAGAGCAGGTGCATTTATACGGAGACTTGATTACACACAGGTGGATTCTATTTTTCATCATTAGTCATTTAGGTCAACATTGGATCATTCAGAAATCCTCACTGAACTTCTGGAGAGAGTTTGCTGCACTGAAAGTAAAGGGGCTGAATCATTTTGCACGCCCAATTTTTCAGTTTTTTATCTGTTAAAAAAGTTTGAAATATCCAATAAATTTCGTTCCACTTTATGATTGTGTCCCACTTGTTGTTGATTCTTCACAAAAAATTACAGTTTTCTATCTTTATGTTTGGTGACTTAGATGGTGACTTAGAGGCGACAGCAGGCATGAATGTGTGTGGATATTTTACACTGATTGTGAGAAAACTGAAAATTAATTCATACTAAAACTTTTATTTTCTATTACTTAATAACTCTGTGGCCAGACTGGAGCTTTGTGACTGTTATCCTGATTGCAGCTATAAATATTACTATTATACCAAAACCTGAGCAGGGTTGCCCACCCACCTTGATGATCTCATCGATGAAGCACACGTGAGTTACAGGGTCTCTCTTCTTCATCAGGACCTTCTGCAAATGTTGCACCTGGAAAAGATGCGGAAATGTTATTTCTATCTCATCAGTCCTGCTGACTGCTTTTGTTTTTAATGTGCTTAAAAACGGGTCTCAGGGAGTGTGTACCTGTCTGCACGCAGCACATATCTGGTCCATCAGTTTCTCCAGGTTGGTCCACAGAGCAGCACGGAAAGCTGCTGTGTTGCCAGGTGTCGGCAGCACTGCTCTGCCTGGTGCACCTGAGGGGACAAATTCACTATGTGTAAGCTTTAGTTTAGGAAGCACAACAGAGGATGTACTTCCTGCGGCAGCTGAAGAAATTCAACCTGCCAAAGACAATGATGGTGCACTTCTACACAGCCATCATTGAGTCCATCCTCACATCCTCCATCACCATCTGGTACACTGCTAGCACGGCCAAGGACAAGGGCAGACTGCAGCGTGTCATTCGGTCAGCTGAGAAGGTGATTGGCTGCAATCTGCCGCCACTCCAGGAGCTATACGCCACCAGGACTCTGAAGCGTGCTGGAAAGATTGTGGCCGATCCCTCCCACCCCAGACACAAACTCTTTGAGCCACTCCCCTCTGGCAGGAGGCTGAGGTCCATCAGGACCAAAACCTCACGTCACAAGGACAGTTTTTTCCCCTCCGCCACTAGTCTTATCAACAAGGCCCGGAAACCACCCTGACTCTCTCCACACCCCACCTCTGGCTCCTCATGCCACTGTACTTAATCTGCTCTTTTTATCTTAATTCTTACTCTTATTTTTAATACATTCTGTGTGTGTGTGTATATATATATATATATTTATACTGTATTGTTTGTTCTGTTTAACCTGTTTTAACTTATTTTAGAGAATGTGTGACATGCACCTACAACACCAAAACAAATTCCTTGTATGTGTGAAAAACGTACTTGGCAATAAAGCTTTTCTGATTCTGATTCTTTTTGTTTGTCTGTTGATATGTGATATGATTCATCCCATTTCCCAACTTAACAGCTGACACAAAAAAGCATTTAAGATTCTTCGTACAATTGCAGGAGCCAATAAGAGGAGCTTTTCTGTCATGACTCAGACCGTGATATATTTATTCAATTGCTAATTTCATAGCAGAAGACTGGTGTTATTCTATATTTTTATTATAGTCATCAAATCCAAGGAAAATACCAAAATCAACAATGTGTTAATCCATCTCTCAATTCTTCCAAACTTTCCTACCCTCCGTGGTTCTCCGCTCCAAACCCACTGTTTCCTACTGGTGATCACAGCCATTTAAAAACTGGGTCTACCAAATTATGAATTCTTCAGCTCCCCTAGGGCAAGTGGCCATGGAGGAGACCCTGCTGTCATTTTCCAAAATCATTTTAAGTGCAGCTTTATTTCTGTAAAAAATTTAGCAAATGTCGAGGGAATGTCTGAAATTAATTCCAGTTCTCTGTATTGTCATTTATCAACACCCCACTTTTAACCATTGTGTTTCTTACAGAATTGTCTGAATTCTTAGCCTCTGTGGTTATTAAGTAGGACAAAATTATGATCGTTGGGGATTTTAACTTTCATATTGACAACACCTGAAATCGTGCTACAACCGAGTTTCTAAATGTAAACGAGACTGGACTACACTAGACCTATAATTCACACTTGGTTTGAATCTAGACAGTCTCTCTCCATTAAGGTTTTTTTTTTTTTTTTTTTTACGGTTTCTGACCATACAGTTCATCAAGCTACCATAAAAAGCAAATGCTACAGTTCTGTGTTCTCAAAAAGAAACAGCTCAGTCCTTCTCTTTACTTTTTAACACAGATAGTGACAATTTGGCCATTTTTTCTAATACAAATGACCAATTATTAGCCTTTAATCCAGAGGTGCCCAAATTCTATCACATGAAGGGCCAAAATGTATCTGAATTGAAGGCCACGGGCCAAAAATAACTGTGATGTTGAAGAATACCGTAATTCTTGTAATTCTTCCTAGATAAAACATAGGTATGTAATTATAGGGAAGTTTAACAGCACTGTGCTTTACATTGCCGTACAACGCAGATTAAGTACTTTTTATCTGCACAAAATGTATGTTTCGGAGTCACTACGGTTAGGATTTTACAGCACTTTCAAAATAAGAGGAGAATAAGCATGAGCATGTCAAATGCCATGGCAGGCCAAAACAAAGGGAGCATAGGCCAAACTTGGCCTGCAGGCCCCAAATTGGGCGGCCTTGCTTTAATCAGATATGCCTATCTACACTGGACGTGGTTGCTCCTTTCAAAACTTACTTACATCCACTGTCAAAATAACCCCATGGATGTATAAGGAAATTTGTAGCCTCAAAAGAACCTGTAGAAAGGTCCAGTAAATTGCTGGTGCATTATTTGATGCTCAAACAACTACTTACTTCATACAATTACAAGGTAAAGGAAGCCAGGGACCAGCATAACCCGAGAATCCTCTCCAATACTATCAATCAGCTTGTAAACTCTCCTCTCGCTACTGCGGACGTTTCTTCTCCAGCTGACTGTGACAAAATTCTTAATTTTTTCATAGTAGCGCTTCCTATTTCATCCTTATAGACAGACTAAAACAGTGGGCGTGTATCACTGGAACTGTCCTGGACTGGTTTTCCTCGTCTTAGCCAAAAGGAAATGCTTGGTTTCTATTGGGGGAATTTACTTTATGTACTGCTCAGATTCAACATGGAATACCACAAGGATCAATCTTGGGACCAGTTCTGTTTCCCATGTACATGTTACCCTTGGGATAGATTATCCGTCATCACATCATCTCATTCCGTAGCTACGCGGATGATACACAGCTGTACCTGTCATTTAAACCTTCTGACACCAGGAAATTTGCCCTACATAGCTGCCTACATGACATAAAAAGCAGGATGTCTCAAAACCTCCTAAAATGTAATTCTGACAAGACAGAAGCTCTTTGCATTGGCCCAGAACACGTCTCAAAACAAATACAGCCACTCCCTTGTCCCCTCATTCCCAACATAAAGTCAGCTACAAAAACTCTGGGTGTTATCTTGGATAATAACTTGAGCCTGGAGCAACATGTAAAGAAAGTAGTCCCGTCACATTTTTAATAAAATAATACTTGCTCTTATATCCTCCCACTCAGTTTTTATCAACAATGGAGCTCTATGGCACAATAAGAAGATATATCAGGCTGTGATACACACACAATACTTGTTAGTAGATACATTCACTTGTTTGGGTCTTTTTATGATTTTGTGAATTGTGAAAAAATATAGAATCACCTGACTTTTTGTTAAAAAAAAAAAAAATTACACATTTTATTAGTGATATAATCCTCAGAAATAGTCCTGAAAATGCCAGGGGAAAAAACCTTAGCCTAATCAGGGCTGGTTATCTGAAAGTATTGTGCGCATTAATTAGAACAATGATGTGTCGCTACATCAGAGCCATAAAAATAGCACACGCCTTCCAGCCAGAATTGACTATTCTCTGTGGCCATGGTATAATAATCTATTTTGGAAAATTATAAAAATGTCATTGTCTTTTGCCTTGTAGAAATGAGGGCAATGTATCCAGTGTGTGAGTGTCGCTCTGTGTGTACTGTATAAGCAAAAATTCTGTAAGAACCATCCTCCTTGGGTCTTACCTCTGGGGTTGGTGGGCTGTGTCAGGCCCTTGATGTCCAGAGCACTAGTGATGTTGTCCTGTATGCTGGTCTTGTAACCCCCCACTACAGAACTGATGGTCTCTCTTAGACTGCCCAGGTTATAGAAGACCTGGAGGGCTGTGCCAACCTGGGTCGGATTCTGATGGAAAAAAGGAAAGAGGATGACAGAGGGAAAGAGAGAAGTTAAGTTGGCAGGCATCTATGGTGCTGTTCTAATTGCATAAAATCAACTTAACGGGTCTGGTAGTTTCACACACACTCACATTCAGTTTTCCAGTGAGTACAGAGGTGACAGAAGCAGCTAAAAATACATCTTACATTTATTTAATGAGAGAGATCTGTGAAAATGTAGCAAATTCAAGACAAGAACAAAACTGAGAAGAGGAGAGGAGGAAACAAGAAGGGGAGGAAACAAGAGAGGAGAGAAGAGGATAGGAGAGGAAACAAGATAGAGAAGAGGAGGGAACAAGAGAGAAGAGGAAATGAGAGAAGAGGATAGAAGATGTAAAACACAAATTACACTTTGCACTGACTGTTTATATTTGTGGACACTAAATGCTTAAAAGCATACTTTTCCTTGAGTTGAATATCTTTGAAAAAAGAATAAAATAAACCATTTGAATACATCATCTTGTGCTTTAGGAAATTGTGATAGGAATTTTGTGAAATATTTTTTGATATTTTAAAGATAAAACAAGTAATGGGTTAATCAACAAAATAATATGCTGATTAATTGATAATGAAAATATTTCTATATTTCTGTTTCTGTTTCACAAAACAGAACCGTGGGTGGTGTATCAGTGTTGTTTCCCTTCAAAACTCACTGGATTTTGACAAATGTTGGTAGAATGATGCATCTCTCTGGTTAACTCTCACAGCACAGGTAAAGACAGCTACATTCTCAAACTATTTCTTGGGTGAAAAACAGTTAGGTTCAGAGTTACGTATCACTACGTCTACTACTCCTAACGTCTCCCTACGACTATCTACGACTCCAGACTTTTTTTATTTGGACAGAGCCAGGCTCTCCAACCAAGCTAGGCTAACCACTTTCTGACTCCAGCTAAGTACTTCATGCACATGAGATTGATATCCATCTTCTCATCTCACTTTTCTCAGCTCATTTCCTGAATATCTCAATATTCCCAATTTCTGAGAATTTAAATTTTTTTATTCATAACTTTTCTTTTTCCTGGTAGGAATCAGCCTCCATACCATTTCAAGTAGGTTGTACTGTCTGAAATTTACTTTTTTTCACTGTTTTTTTGGACTGCAAATGTTATCGGCCACTTTTGAAATCTATGGGCTAAATGAAGGAATATTATTTAGGTAATTTAGACAACATTTAATTTTGTCCTTCAATGTTCGATATATTTACACAAAAAAACATTACATGCAAGTTAAATTCTAGTGTTCAAATTACACTGTGGTTTTAGGGGAAGCCCTATTTTTTTGGAGGTGGAAAGGTACTGTACATACAAACACACCCCCGCATTCATGAATGCAGTCACCTACGTGCTAAAATATACTATCAATACATTTCAATCTATACAGATAATATTTGGCCTGGGACAACAAATAAACTTAACGATTCACCCTTGCATTGTTTTGAAGCAGGCCATGTGGAATTTACTGGGTCTTAAGGAGCTGTAGTGTTCATTAATGGACATAATGTAACCTACACTGTACATTTACTACCACAAGACTTCTTTACTGTTAATTTCTCCTTTGCCCAGATCGCCAACAGCTGTCTGCTGAGCCAATCCACATCATTATCTCTCTCTCTCGCACAGACTACTCACTGAGCTATTCCTTCAGACAAACTGATACGCGAGCTTGTGAAGTTAAAACAGTACAGAGTGGGCGTGTACGTGTGTGTGCGTGCGACTGTTTAACGATGGTTGATGGTAAGAAATTGATGAACTTCGACGGTCAATCTAAACGAATAAGGCTCTACAGCCAATAGCGTTGCTCTTATATAGCAGTTTTGAGCAACTTTCAAATGTGTAGCTCTATCCAATTATATGCTAACCTTACCTTGACGATTTTACCCACATACTGGGCACACTGGCGGGTGGTCATTTCTGACCTTGAGTTGTAGCCTATAATAGATTAGATCAATACTCCTGACCTGGAGAATGCACCACTATTATGACTCTTATTGTTTTTTTGGGGTTTCTGAGTTCACCAAGTTAAATGTAAGACTTTTTAGACCCTTTTAATATCCTTTAATACCTGGAATCCCCTTCAATGCCCGTTTCACGCTCATGCTGTATGAAAGTACAATGGAAAATCCGTTGGTGAGGATGTGGCCTCAAATTATTAATATATCGTTTTTTCAGTACCTCCAATAATTGGACACAGATAAGCGACACAAAATTGATGGAAAATGATTAACATAAGTCAATTTAAGCTTTTGGTAAAACAGATACTTATTCCATTATGAGATGATGAGCTTCTTGGCTGCTGTAGCTAGCAGTAGTGACAGGTCTGATGGTGCTACCCACTTTATATAGTTGCTCATTTAAAAAGGGACTTTGGAGAGGCAGCGTGTCAAATGTCTGAACACTGCCTAGAGTTGCTGTTTGGTGCAACTTTTAGCCATTGGGCTCAATTGATATTATGTCATATTTCATAAGATGTTGGAGAGGAGAGGATTTTTTACGTGGGTCATGTGAGTGGACAGAACAGATGGGTTACATGGTCTTTGCTGGCACAATCACAGCGCTGAGGTGAGGCTCCCACACAGCCCAGGAAGCATGTCCAACTGCTTACATAATAAAAAACACAATAAGCAAATCCCTGATATATGTGTGTGTGTATGTGTGTGTGTGTGTGTGTGTGTGTGTGTGTGTGTGTGTGTGTGTGTGTGTGTGTGTGTGTGTGTGTGTGTGTCTGTGTACATATACGTGTGTCTGTCTTTAGAGCCCCATATGGCCACACACATAACACAGTGACAGAAGTTGTTAGCCGAGGCTGCTCCAGCAGTAGTCAGGCTAAAAATACTTCTACTGAGGGTGAAATACACAGGGGAGAGAGAAGTGTGTGTGTGTGTGTGTGAGAGAGAGTTTCTGTCCAATTTTTGGAAAAAAAACTGTTCATTTTTTCTAGACGTATGAGTTAAAAAAGTTATACCTGTTTTGCCAAGGGGCCACTTTTGCAAAATGACAGGAGGCCAAGGGCCAATTAATAAACAAAATACAATAATTACTATTTGTTATATATTATTTAAAAAGGCCCCTAACTTATTTTTCTTTGAAATTCAAATTGGATTTGAGGACATGCAGGGCTTAGGCTGGACCTTTGAACCTTCCCCTTGCACTTTTTTTATACACAGGCTCTAATTTGATGCCTTTTTATGCACTCTGGCATCAGGCCTGATTTAGAAAATGGTCAGCGAGTCACCCAGCAAGGCCCGCAAGTTGAGTATCACTGCTGTAGAGTTCCAGTATCCTGCTACTTCACACAGTACCACCAGCTACACACACCCACACGTGGTCGAGGCTGCCATACAAGGTGCCACCTGATTAAGCTGAGTCTTCAGAGGACAATGAGATGGACACAATCAATAATCAAAGTTATCCATACATGAAAATATGATTCTCCAACTTGTACTTGTTTAGTGATGTAAATGTAAAATGGACTGTATTTATATAGAGCTTTTCATACACTGTGGCCAAGCCTGCCGTACAAGGTGCCACCTGCTCATCAGATAAACATTCACACACATTAGTGTTAAGCTACTGTGAATTAACTCAACACTTCCTGCACAGATGTTGTATATTAAAAAACCCCAAGCGGCTAAAAAGGCTTTTAATATAAAAAGATCTGCATCAGTCCTCAGTAAACGTGATTCAAATGAATTAGTGAGTGAACACACTATTAAACTCCATCTGTCCATTCAGTTGGCAGAGACGAATGGAATAGCGCTGCGGAAACTAGGCAGCGGCTAGAGGACATTTAGCTGCTTAATCCCGACAAAAAAACACGGTGAATTTTAGTGAATGGACACACATTTTTTCATGGTTCATTTTATTTCATTTTCTTTTCATTTCTTGAGGATTCGGATATTACAGTATTGAACAAAAAACAACAAAAAAGTGATTATTCAAATCCCAAAATTGAATACCTACCCAACGAACGACTATCCAAATAGTGGAATATTTGGGTCCAGTCCTACCGGTAGGTTTTTTGTTTTGGGAGTTAGTGGTGAAAGTGGCTGAGAGGAATAACGTTACATAGTGGATATTGTGAATTGTACTAGCTGCGGTCTGTGAGTCATCCATCCATGTGTGCGTTCATAAACCTTTGAGTAGACTGGTACAAATATATATAGATATGTTTATGGGTGTGTTAAGTCTATATTCACGTTTATATGTTCTAAGATGTTCATTTAGAATATACGACATTAGCATAAAAGTCATCAAGCCGCAGTATTATTGTGTTGATGTTTACTCACGTAATACTGTATATGATTATTATTGGAATGCTCCCAATGGCTGTGTAACATGGACCTACGTTTGAGTTACTGTCTCTAAGATTACAGTAGCAAGGAGGCAGTTTCATTTAACATGGAGCTGATGTGTATGTTATTGGACTTTAAGTGGCTAGCTAATTAAGTTAAAGTTATACCATATTTTTATTTATTATATATATATATATATATATATATATATATATATATATATATATATATATATATATATATATATATACACACACACACACATACACATATATGTGTGTGTGTGTGTGTGGAGTTATTATACTGTATACTATACAGCATGTCCTATCTTTGCTATTCCCTGGTCACTTTTTACACAATACATATTTATTTGAAGGTACGCAATGCTTATTTTATAGAATTGGCTTATTTTAATTTACAACGGAAAATGAATGTGTTTCCATTAAATTAATATTAACTGTATATCAGATGGAATCGTATCTCATCGAATAGCACCGAATCGATTCAACATTGAATCGCACTGAATTGTTCCATATTAAAATACATTGTCCCTGAACCGTATCGGAGAGATTCACACCCCTATGGGACTGTGGGATTTTGAGTGTTTTGAAAAACCTATAAATAAATAAATAAATAAATACATATTCTATAAAAATAAATACCTATAAATATAAATATAATCAACATTTGATTTTGCCACTTAAATTGTGTGTTGTGTTGCTATTGCTGGGTTTAAGGTCATTTAATTAAAGGGTGTATTTTTTTAATTTATGTGCACCCTTGTGGAGTTTGATTTAAATATTCTAACCAAAAACTACAAATGACATAAAACATAACATAACTTTAAATGAAATGAGAAATCCTAAACGCTGGGAGAGAAACCTGGCTGGAACCCCTTGACCACATAACCACATTCCCTTCCGCTATCTGACACAGTGCCGTGGATAGGTCTGGCAATGCGAGACTACTGTTTAAATAACACAAAACCGGGCACCTGGGTAGCTCGCCCATATACAGAGGCTCAGTCCTTGACGCTGCGGGTTCGGTTCCAGCCTGTGGCCCTTTGCTGCATGTCATTCCCCCTTTCTCTCCCCTTTCATGTCTAAGCTGTTCTTTCAAAAATAAAGGCTAAAATGCCACAAAAAAAGTTACAAAAAAGAATAAATAACACAAAACCAATGTTTTTTCAATACCTTCATGCTTAGTCTGACTTGCCAATATTACTCATAAAACTCATGTAGCAGACTTATTTTCATTACTAATGATGTGTATTTCATTTATTTGACATAATTTACATTGGGCGGCTGTGGCTCAGGGGGTAGAGCGGTCATTGGTGTGTAAACGAGTGAATGTTTATCTGATGAGCAGGTGGCACCTTGTATGGCAGCCTCGACCACCAGTGTGTGTGTGTGTGTGTGTGTGTGTGTGTGTGTGTGTGTGTGTGTGTGTGTGTGTGTGTGTGTGTGTGTGTGTGTGTATGAAGTCAAGTCAATTTATTTATAGAGCACATTTAAAACTAACCTTGGCTGAATAAAGTGCTGTACAAAGTTATATTATGTTACAAAAACAAAGGAAGACTATAAAAAATATAGACACAATATATAGACACAAGAACATCACACAAACAACACACTCCTATACAAATTTCCCTAAACTAAATCATACGCCAAAGAATAAAAATGTGTTTTAAGACGAGACATAAAGATCTCAGCAGTAGAGGAGGACCTAATATGAATGGGAAGTTTGTTCCAGAGTCTCTGGCCAACAACGGAGAAGGCAAGATCACCCTTTGTTTTCATCCGAGACTGTGGAATAGCTAAAAGGAACTGATAAGATGATCTTAGGTTCCTGGAGGAATGATGTAGGGTAAGGAGATCAGCAATATAAAGGGGCCAATCCATGTAATGCCTTAAAAACAAGTAACTTTACCTTAAAATCGATTCTATATTTGACCGTTAACCAGTGTAGAGAAGCCAATATCGGGGAGATATGATCCCTCCTTCTGGTACCAGTCAACAATCTAGCAGCTGCATTCTGGACAAGCTGCAGACGTGAAAAAGATGATTGGCAAATCCCAGAATACAAGGAATTGCAGTAGTCAATACGAGACGAAATAAGAGCATAAATAACAGTCTCCAAGTCCTTACGACAGAGAAAGGATTTTAGTTTAGCAATAGTCCTGAGATGAAAAAAGCTACATTTAACAACAGAACTAATTTGTTTGTCAAATTGTAATGCTGGGTCAAAGATGACACCTAGAAATCTGGCAAAAAGGCACACACTTGGGGCTAAAGTCCCCAAATTTTACGAAAGATCGTCAACTGAAATTGGGGGCGCCAAACAACATGACTTCCGTTTTACTCTCATTAAGTTGGAGAAAGTTGTTGGCCATCCAGCACTTAATGTCTTTCAGGCTGTGAAAAGGGACTTTAAAGAGTTGGTATCCCCTGTTTTTAGAGGCAGGTATAGCTGTGTGTCATCAGCATAACAGTGATAAGATATGTTATGTTTGTGAAAAATGGAGCCCAATGGGAGCATGTACAAAGAGAATAAAATTGGCCCTAAAATCGAACCTTGAGGTACACCACATGTAATCGCTGCCAAAGAGGAGGAGATATTTCCTATTTCAACAGAAAAGGTTCTATTTTTTAAATATGAATTGAACCACTATAGCGCAACAGCCTGGATCCCTACCCTATGCTGAAGGCGATCCAACAAGATGGCATGATCAACAATGTCAAATGCAGCACTAAGGTCCACCAAGAGTAAAATAGCACAATTTCCTCCGTCACCGAACAGCAACAAATCATTTAACATCTAACCCTTTAAGAAGTGCTGTTTCTGTGCTATTGTGTACTCTGAAACAAGACTGAAAATTGTCCAAGACATTATTTTCACTTAAAAATGAAGAGAGCTGAGCAAGAACAAACTTCTCCAAAATCTTTGACATAAACGATAATATAGGCCTAAAGCTGTTACAATCAGTAGGGTAAAGGTTGGGTTTTTTAATTAGAGGCTGAACCACAGCATGTTTAAAGCTAGATGGGACTATGCCATTCATAAGAGAGCTATTTATTACAGACATGAGGCTGGGACCAATAGTATCAAATACCTCTCTCGAGAGGGGACAATATCTGAAGATGAATAGGTAGGTTTCATGTGTGATACAAGATCCATCAATGCTGAGAGGGCCACAGGCATAAAACAATTCAGAGAAGCAGGGCATACAATTGACTTAGAAGGGTCATGATCAGTAGGTTAAATACAAGATCTGATAGTGTCAACCTTATTGATAAAAAAGCTCAAAAATTGTTCTGTCATCAGAACATCAGGGAGTGCAATAGCATGATTTAGTGGTGTATTTATTGCACTAAACAAAATGTTATGGCTATGTGCATTTTTAGCTATGATATCAGAAAAATGCTTTGCTTTAGATGCTTTGACAAGGCGTTGGTAGGATACCTGGTGATCTCTCAGTATCTCATAGGCCACTTGCAGTTTATCTTTTTCCATTTCCCCTCTGCTTTTCTACACTTTTGTCTAAAGGCACGAGTCTCACTGTTAAGCCAAGGTTGGGCTTTGATTTTGGGTTGCTTCAGTTTAAAAGGGGCAACAATATCAAGACCATCTGTGACAGTGGTATTAAACCGAGTTACTAGCTCATCTGTAGACAGAGAGGCGGAGATTATCTCTGTAGGGCTAGCAAAAGGACAAGCTATGAAAGCATCAGAAAATTGCCTAGCAGTGGACGGGTTCATTGCTCAGATGTAGCAATCTGGCAAGCAAGATTTAAGTAATGGATTAGAAAGTGATGCATTAAAAATCACAGGTTTATGATCAGATAGACTAGCAACATCCAGCTCAATAGTTAAAACAGGAAAACCTAATGATAAAACAAGATCCAGTGTATGACCATGTTTGTGTGTGGGACCAGTTACAGACAGGCTTTGATGGACAACAGACATGGATATTAAAATCACCAAGGATTAAAATCTTATCAGAGTTGGGCACAATCAAGGATAGACACTCCGAAAATTCACTGATAAAGTCATCATTGTACTTTGGGGGTCTATACACCAGTGCACAAAACCAGTGCACCTCAAAACTAGTGTACTTATCAACTGGCAATTGATGGTGTGTGTGTGTGTTTGTGTGTTTGTTTATGTGTGCAAGTGTGAATGGTCCCGTAGTGTGTAAAGCACTTTCAGCGGACTAGAAAGGCATTATATAAATGCAGTCAATTTACATACATGAAAAGAATGCAAGAAAATAATGGCATTTGTTTTCAATAACTTCCATGTAATGTGTCCCAGTAATTTAAATGTAATGCCAGAATGTATCCCTACACTGGACACAGGACCCACCTCATATAGGATTTTAGTGCTTTCCCTATTTTTTTTTTTACATTTTTATGAAAAGAAATTCAATTTTTTTTTCATTAATAGATCAAAAGTAGTTTCACTGTGCATTACTGTAATTTCGGCCGGATCTGGTACAGGTAAAAAATGTTGGCGCATGTAATTTTAAAAGTTAGATGCACCAGTGCATGTACAAAGACATTTTTTGTTTTTTTTTAAACCCGGCATGGTATTATGGTTAGGAGTTGTTTTAAAAACTCTCCCTGAGGGACAGATCTTCTATGATTGCTCATTGTCTGTCCTCTGGGTTTTTGAAGCACACAGATTTTCAACATTTCACTTTTCAGAAAGTGACTCGACTACTTTAGCACGTGATGATTGACAATGTAATTTTCACTCAAGTGGTAGGTAAGAATGTAAATTATACACACTTTGAAAAACAAGTATAGTGTGTTTTTGTCTTCTAAATCAGGGATTTTCAATGTTTTTTAAGCCACGGACCCCTTATCTGTGAGAGGGGAGGAGCAGAGACCCCCTACTACATATTTTATAAAGTTAAGTTGCATATTAAACCGGGCCTACAATAACGCGTGGGCGGCCTAAAGCCTTAATGCATACCTTTGAGTGCATAGAATACTAAGCTATGAAAATAATTGTTGGTATAATTTTATAAATCATGTTTTAATGTTAAACATACATGTGTCACACTTTAGGATTAACTTGTGGATGGTTACCTTAGTGACTACCGTAACTTTACGCCAGTAGGCCTATCAGTAATGTGTTTTTCACAAATAGGCTGATTTATATTTGGTAATAATATGTTGGATTCATGTTAAGGCATTTTAATTTTTGAAAAAAACTTTCACAAGATGTAAAGGAACTCCCTTCATTCATTTTGCCAGATGATGGTCTAGTACCGAAACGTTACTATTACATTTATTTTTTGCAATTTAAACAGTATGAGGGAGTTTCTTTGCAACTTTTGACTTACTTATCCCCCTCCGACGCACCTGTCTCACGTTATAGATGTGCATAGTAGGGGGGGCCTGTTCTATTTATTTCATTTGTACTGTTGAGCAAAGCAAAAATGTCTTTTGAAAAGATTTTTTTTGTCCTGATTCCTCTTCAATCTGCAATGTCCTTGATAATCAAGCAAGTAGACTCACAATACCGTTATATCGCAATCACAGATCGTGCAGCCCTAATTAAATCGCACAAATGTTGCAGTTATTTAATCGCACAGAGTGACATCGCAATTGTGGTTAGATTAATCGTGCAGCCCTAGGAACAAGGATTCTGCTTTAAAGGTCCTATGACATGCTGCTTTTTGGATGCCTTTATATAGGCCTCAGTGGTCCCCTAATACTGTATCTGAAGTCTCTTTTATATAGGCCTCAGTGGTCCCCTAATACTGTATCTGAAGTCTCTTTTATATAGACCTTAGTGGTCCCCTGATACTGTATCTGAAGTCTCTTTTATATAGACCTTAGTGGTCCCTAATACTGTATCTGAAGTCTCTTTTATATAGGCCTTAGTGGTCCCCTAATACTGTATCTGAAGTCTCTTTTATATAGGCCTTAGTGGTCCCCTAATACTGTATATAAAGTCTCTTTTATATAGACCTTAGTGGTCCCCTAATACTGTATATAAAGTCTATTTTATATAGGCCTTAGTGGTCCCATAATACTGTATCTGAAGTCTCTTTTATATAGGCCTTAGTGGTCCCCTAATACTGTATATAAAGTCTCTTTTATATAGGCCTTAGTGGTCCCCTAAGACTGTATCTGAAGTCTCTTTTATATAGGCCTTAGTGGTCCCCTAATACTGTATCTGAAGTCTCTTTATATAGGCCTTAGTGGTCCCCTAATACTGTATCT
Source organism: Zingel zingel (assembly GCA_023566125.1). Classification (NCBI taxonomy): domain Eukaryota; kingdom Metazoa; phylum Chordata; class Actinopteri; order Perciformes; family Percidae; genus Zingel; species Zingel zingel. The sequence goes on from CM042331.1 coordinate 4,790,726, forward strand.
GAAGTCTCTTTTATATAGACCTTAGTGGTCCCCTAATACTGTATCTGAAGTCTCTTTTATATAGACCTTAGTGGTCCCCTAATACTGTATCTGAAGTCTCTTTTATATAGGCCTTAGTGGTCCCCTAATACTGTATATAAAGTCTCTTTTATATAGACCTTAGTGGTCCCCTAATACTGTATATAAAGTCTCTTTTATATAGGCCTTAGTGGTCCCCTAAGACTGTATCTGAAGTCTCTTTTATATAGGCCTTAGTGGTCCCCTAAGACTGTATCTGAAGTCTCTTTTATATAGGCCTTAGTGGTCCCCTAATACTGTATCTGAAGTCTCTTTCCCGAAATTCAGCCTTGGTGCAGAATTACAGTCACTAGAGCCAGTCCCACAATTTCCTTAGGATGTGCCATTTCTGTGACTGTAGCTTTAAATGCTATTGAGGAGGAGAGAGGGGGGACAAGGTGGAGGGTGGGGGTGTGGCCTTGACCAACTGCCACTTTGCTTGTTTGCAAGCCATGATGTCTCTCTCTTTCTCATGGGTGGGCCAAATTCTCTGGGCGGGCAAAGCAGAGAAAGGGGAGGTAAACTTGCTCCTTATGACCTCATAAGGAGGAGATTCCAGATTGGCCCATCTGAGCTTTCATTTTCTCAAAGGCAGACACCTAGCGCCATTTCTAGCCACTGGGGGACCATAGGCAGGCTGGGGGAACTCAATGTTAAAAAAAAACTCATAAAGTGAAATGTTCATGCCATGGGACCTTTAAGAGTGCAAGCATAAACATGAAGAGGAATCAAATCCAAGCATCTAAAAATAACCCTTGGAAAAACTCAACAGCAACAACTCTTTCAGGATAGGCCACAAACCAGCTGTCAACACTATGACTGTTTTCATTATGTTTTCTCCATTTCCTGCAGTAGGTAGAAATGGATTTCCGTTTCTATGCTGAAAGCTGATCAACAGCATGAAGAGAGGTGTAATTAGAACATGTGAAATGCAGGTTGTGACATGTGCTCTTAGTCATAGAGAGACTAACCTGATCAACATTTTATCATCCCTCCATGTTGGCGAAGAGCTAAGCAGAACATGGCTGCACCACCACTACAACCCTCGTCTGGGCAATATGCCATCATGGACACTGAACAGACTGTCACATACACACGGAAGAACAAACTATCTTTAATAGGACACTGTCCCCTTGAGAAGAAGGCTTTCTGGGGCAGATGAAGGTTAGCAGAGCTCACATGTGCTCCCCTCTCTCACATGTTTTACAGGACGACACATATACAAAGTGCTTATCTCTCTTCTTCCTTTGTCCTTCTATTTTACTCAGAATCAACAACTTTTTTTAAACATTAAAAAAATATAAAAAATCTAATCAAATATCCTTTTCTTTTTAAAAAGCTCAAATACTTAAAATAAAAGTATAAGACCTAGGAAGAACTGAAATACATAACGGGTATCTGATGTCACGAGATATTCACTAGTCTGGAAATAAAAGATCACAACAGCAAATAATAAAACTAAAAAACTAAATGCTTTTTAGAAATTATCTCTACTTATTGATCCAAGCGTAGTGTAGTGTAATCCGTAGGGGTGTTTTCATTTCTATGACCCATTTACTCCTTTGAAAGAGTAAATAGGCAATGTTAACTCCCAGGGAACCGAAATAACAGCTGGGTGGAATGACAGGGCTGCTTGTCACATGGCTCGTGCATTTACATGGAGGCATTCCCTCTTATTATTATTCAACAGTCCTCAAAGTAAGCCAAAATGTAGAAGAGGTGTATGTCTGCTATAATTAGTTATTATTTTGAATTGTCTGATATAGAGAACAAGAATTAACCTGGCGTGTTTTTTCCCCTCTAATTTTATTTTGACTTATTTAGTCACAAATATTGAAAGTTGCATAATACTATCAGCTGTTTTATTAGTCTCAAATAATAGCTGGAGTGTGTCCATCACCAAAACATGAAATAAAGCCTAGGTAAAAAAACAGTAAGGAAATAGGGATTATTCAGTTTTAAAGGACAATTCCGGCGCAAAATGAACCTAGGGGTTAATAACATAGAGATGGGATATGTTTTCATGCTAATCAAATGTGTCTCTAGCTTGAAACAAGCTACATCAAACCGGTGGTTAGCTGCTAACGCTAGCTTTCTGGACAGATGGTAAATCGCTATTTTATACCACTAACAAGGCAGCAATCACGAGCGCTGTGTTTGAGCTATGTTACTGGTTAGTGGTTACACAGCGTTCGTCGTTAGACTGCTCATGACTGTTTTCCAAGATGACGCCTGCATGTAAACATGAACGCCACTGTCTTTATAATCTATCTTTTTAATAAACTGTCTGCACACTTACAAAGTTCTCAATGCTTTGGTTTACATGTAGGGACCCTCATTATGCTACCGTTGAAGTGTGGTGCTATTTTGAGCCTTGTTAGTGGTAGAAAATAGCGATTTACCATCTGCCCCGAAAGCTAGCGTTACCGGTTTTGTGGTAGCTTGTTTGAGGCCCTGTTTACACGATGACGCTCGCGGGTGAAAATGAAAAAATATTTTATCGGACGTGCCTTTCATTTATACGGCGACGCCGTTTTTGGGGCTTAAAAACGCAAAAAGGTGAAACCGCCCTCCTGAGTGGAAATCTTAAAGGGTAAAGGGTAAAAACGCTAAACTCTGAAGACAGCGGTGTGGAGAGAGAAGAGGGTCTGCTTCAGCCTCCTCTGCCCGCTGCCTCTTGCTCTCAAGCAGCGGCTGAAGGGCTGCGAGGCTCAGGATATTGGTGGTGCTCCTGTGGGTGCTGTGCTGTGGCTTATCACGGTCGACTGTGCCGGTCATCATCAGACAAACATGCAACTCCACCTCCTCGTCTTTTCCAGACAAGCTTTTGTTGTTCGCTTCGACATGTTTTGGTTTTGCGCTACTAAGGAGAGAAGTAGAAGGAAAGTTCTACGTAGGCGTGCGGCCTTGGTGGTGTTGTGTGGCAGTGCCACCTAGCCGGCTGGCGTGCATACTACATCGAATTCACACACTTTTGCGTCACCATACGCAGATTTCCCCCCCAAAACTCTTGTCTAAACACGGAATAAAAAGTTTTCTCTTCAGATCTTTTCCGTCTAAACATAGCCTAAAGCTAGAGACCCATTCGATTAGCATAAAAACATATCCCAGAGACCGGTCGACTCGGTACACACGTTATTAACCCCTAGGCTCATTTAGCGCCAGAATTGTCCTTTAATATGAAACATCTGAGCACAAAGTGTTGTAATGCCAGTAGCTTCCCACCAAATGAAAAACAAACCAAAGAATGCACTACCACATTACTGTGAATGTTACAAGACTACGGGTAAAAATGGAGGAAATGCTGAGTTTGCATTTTCAGCAAACTAAAACAGAAGTAGATTAGCACACCAGTGATGATAGATGCTGGACCAGGCCACTATTTGAGGGTTGGTAGATTTGATTCCAAAACTTCACAGATATTTTAGTTGTTGCTGAAAATGAATACTAACAACCAACAATTGTAACCAAAAGTAAATAGTTCAGTTTTTTTTGTATGAGTGTTGTGTATGTACCTGGATCTCCATGCCCTGCTCCAGCAGTCTCTTGGCCTGGTTCTCTACCTCCAGCCTGGCTCTGCTGATCAGCAGCAAGTCATTCTCAATCACCTCAATGCCGCTCAGATCCACACCTTGTGACAGATAGTCTACACACACACACACACACACACACACACACACACACACACACACACACACACACACACACACACACACACACACACACACACACACACACACACACACACATCCAGTATTTAATCCTCGTTTTTTTCAAACAAACAAAAGTTTTGGGATATAATTGGATTAACTAACTGAGACTGAGACTTCGACTGAGAGTTAAGTCTTATTTACTGATTATTTAGGGCATTTCCTGCAGAAGCAGCTACCAAAGCTGTATATAGCCGTGCTTCCCAAGCATTTTCTGCAGGGCTCCCCTTTTGCAAATACAAAATTGACACGTTGCACAAGAATAGGACGGACGGACGGACGGACAGATGGACAACCGAAAACATAATGTCGCCGGCCACAGCTGTCGTTGGGGAATAGGCATTAAAAAATTATATTTCTAGAGCTGCAAAGATTACTCGATTAGTTGTAACAATTAAATTAATCGCCAACTATTTTGATAATGAATTAATCAGTTTGTCTTTTTTTTTTAATCAAAAAAAAAAGTTAAAGTTCTCTAAATTCCACATTCTTAAATGTGAAAATGTTCTGGTTTCTTCAGTTACACTTTACTTGAAGGTATCTACATAAGAGTGACATGACACTGTCATGAACGTGTCATTAACATAAACAAACTAGTCTTATAACTTTTAAGACATCTTAATGACAAGTCCAAATGGTTCCACTTTATTTGAGGTTATGGATATTATTCATGACACCGTCATATAAGCATTTTATGATGAAATCAAACTTCATGACAGGTTCAAATTGTTTCACTTTACTTGAGGTCAAGGAAAATATTCATGGCACAATTATAATGCTCTCATGACAGCCAATGTAAAAACCAACCTCTTAATGACAGTTTAATGTGATGTTAACACATGAAGCTAAATAGTTTATTAAAGTTTGATAATTGGGCCTGTCATGACATATTTATTTATGTTGTCTAGGTTAATGTCAAGTTGTCATAATATGTCAGTCTTATGCACACCCCTTCAAATAAAGTTGTTGCCCAAATTTCCGATACCGATGTGTAGAATTTTCATTTGGCCGATGTCGATAACAATGAAGTTTTGTTATTTCCTTTTTGGCCAGGTAAACAAATAAATTGCATTATAACACAACATACTGAACCAACTTCATCAAACTAACTAAAAATGTCCCACCATTATGCTTAGCCTGTATCTGAAGGTAGCATGAAGTCCGGTCGGAGTCCACATGTTTTTCCTTCATTGTTTGTTTCCATAACTCACTCATAGGGAAGGGAAAAATGTTGCTACAACAACAACTCCAGGGAAGCTGTTGTTTCTCCATCAGCTCTGACTCTGGCAGTGGCCATGGGGTCTGGAATGGTCAAGCTGCAGGCTACCAGTAGGCAAATGTTACCGTGTGTCTTTAGCTGCATGTTACCAGCCGGTAAGCTACGCTGTCCGGAATTCACCTTCTAAAATGTTGAGTTGTTCTGTCGGTCTGTGCTCTCTTGGCCTCCAGGTCATCTCTCTGTTTTTTTATTAGCTTTCAGCTAGTCTATATCCACAACGTTCCACTTCCGGGATTGCTCCAGGGCAGCCGGAAATTCCGCTGGATGTTAGCTTCCTCTTTCTTTGTGTTGACATTATAAACTCCGGTGGATTTGTGAGGACTATGGTTAACTGCTCCTCAGATCTCTGCAGGGTAAATCCAGACAGCTAAGTAGACTATATGTCCAATCTGAGTTTTCTGTTGCCGACTAAAACACCCTTTTAAACGTACACATGTTCCACCAAAACAAGTTCCGTCCCGAGGCTATTTTGCAGCGGCACAGTGGCTCTGTCCAGCGCTTAGCGCCACCCATGACGATTGTGATTGGTTTAAAGAAATGCCAATAAACCAGAGCACGTTTACGTCCCGGAATGCTGTGTGGACTAGCTAGACCTTCCTCCACAGCACTGTGAAGGAAGGTCTGGTAAAGCGAGACTAACTTAGGCTAATCGTTGTACACTTGAAATGTCACAGGATCATTCTTTTTTTAAGCTGGGTAGTCTAACTAACACAACATTAAGGCAGCGCAAAATGGATAAACATCGGCGCATGTCACCTTATTCGTCGATTCCGATGTTCAGCCGATGCATCCCTACTGAATATCTTTGAGTTGTGGACAAAACAAGACATTTGAGGATGTCATCTTGGGCTTTAGGAAACACTGACATTTTTCACCATTTTCTGATATTTTATAAAGAAAACTAATGGATTAAATCGAGAAATCGGAAATAATCTGAATAATTGTTAGATGCAGCACTAGACATTTCATAAAAGACATGCAAAAATCATTTTCAAATCTTCTAACTATGTTTTTTTAATCACTTTCCCAACTGCCCAGTCAGTCTAAAACTTCATCAACACATCTTTGTGATAAAATCATATTTCTGTTATTTAATTTGCATACCGTTGACAGAAATGATGACAGCGGGACTAGTCAGCTTGACAGATTTGTCAGCAACACTTTCAAAGAAGTACATAGCACTTCTGACTGCGTGTTAAACATTTCCATTCTGTTTTTCCCCTGCATTGTTTGTCCACCCACCTGCTTTGGAAAGCCTGGTTGTGCATTAGAGGAAAAAATATGGACTTGTCTTGGGCTGATACAAAATTGCAATTGAAGTAACCCTGTCAATATGTGTGATTTTATCCAACAAATTCTGAGCACCTTGAACAAACGTTAATGCTACCATTCACAGTCATTTACAAATATGCAAAACAGTAAAACAAACTTTAATAACCAGTGTGTAAGGCTTTAAAGTGCATTAGAAAATGTGATGGATAATGCCGTTTTTCATAGAAAGTAGGAGGAGGATCAGGCGAATATCAAGTGTCTCTTAAGAGTTTGGACGCAGTGACTCTGCAGTCATGACTTGTGTGGGAAGTTTATTAAGCCAAGAAGAAAAATAAAACAGGGCCAGGCAGAGATATGAGCAGGCTGGAAAGGAAGACATGGCTAAAATATGATGGGAGAAGACAGACAGCAGATTGGTGTATGTGACTAAACCACGGCCTGCTGTTGCAACTGCCTTCTGGCAACAATGTACAACAGTATATATATATATATATATATATATATATATATATATATAGCTACATGGAACCATTGACAAGCGTGCTGAAGATTTGACAAACCTGAACAAACTTTTTTTCTTTGTACCTGCTGATTACTCCCAGACTAGTTAGAGCTAGCTAGCTAGCTATGAAGGAACAGGATGTTCTCCTTCATAGCCCTGCCTACAAAGCACCGATTAGTTGACTGGTTTTCCAACCAGGGAAACAGACGTCATCGTCAGATGTCGGAAGCAATTCAGAGGTCTGGAACCAGGCTAGCTTTCTCCCACTGGGTGGCACAAACTGAGCTATCTAGAAGAGGGGGGTGATGTGCCACAACATCACCGTAGCCCGCTTGGAAGCGGCTCATTTGATTTTGGACCTACTCAGAGAAAGTCCATCTTGGGCGTGACACAGCATGATTTGGCTCGGCGCGGAAAAAATGCTGATGGAAAAACCCAATTTATCTATATCTGAGGAATCGATAGGTTGGGATTTCACCAAGCAACAAAATAAACCAACATTTGCTGAAAGCATAAACCACCTTTGGGTTGCCATACACAACTTTATTAAATGATGAGATGTTGATTGATACTAGTATATGGTTTATTATATGGTATTTATGGTAAGAAAGTAAAACAAAAACAAATTCTGTTTCACACTTGTTCATACTTTAGCTGGACATGCTAGCCATAACTGATTCTGGTCAAGGGTTGATGTAAACACTGTATAAGTCAATCAACCCTGGTGGCTGGCTGCAGTATATGTCATACATCCATACCCCAAACCCATAAAAAGTCAAAGTACACGTCAAATAAATTTCCCCCAAAGATGGTTTCTGTCATTTTAAGAAGTTCTGATCAACCTGATGTTTGTTCAAGTGTTCATTTTATGATAAATTAGATTTTATTAGTTATTTGATGCTATAAAAATGGGGTGAAACGTCATGATTGACTTATATCGACACATGTAGGTAGACAAGCAGCTGCAAAGCAAGCAGTATTAAAGGAGGATTAAAAAGTATAGACACCAGGGCGCAGATCAGGACCTGCTTGAAACAAAGTAGCTCAAAACAAAGTATTGTTGTTTGTAGTAGAGTTGGGCGATAAGGAGAAAATCAAATATCACAATATTTTGGCCAAATACATCGATGTCGATATTGTGGCGTCAGCGATATGGTAGGGTTGACTATTTGGGCTTGAACAAAATATTTGATAAATAATCACCAATAATGTGGATACAATGAGTAAGTGGGTAAAGGCATTTGCACATAGAACAGTTATTAGGTCTGGTAAGTTAGTAAGAAAATAGCATCACTTTACTGCAATGCAGCCGTTAAAACCAGGAAAAGACTACACTTGTGTCTAGGCATGGGCCGGTTACCAGTTTCGAGGTATACCGCGGTTTGAAAAAGTCACGGTTTCAAAACCACTAAAATGTCACACCGTTCCTAAGGTATGAGCTGTTGTTGCTGAGTGGTCAAGGACAGAAAGTGCAGTTTAGTAACCCCTGTCCCTGCCAGTGTGCAGTGTGTTTAAAAATAAAATACATTATGTTCAATGGAAAATGTTTTTTTACCTAGACATAAAAAATAAAATAAAAATTGCAATACCGTGACATTTTTGCTGAAGGTTATCATACCGTCAGAATCATATACTGACCCATGCCTACTCATGTCACGATATTACGATATCCAAAATTTACGACGGTATTTAGCCTCATATATCAATGTCGATATAATATTGATTTGTTTTGTCAATATTATATATTATATCTAATATTTGTTTGTAGCTATTCCAAAAGGCCACCATCAAAGGTGCGGCAAAAAAGCCTGTCCTCACAAAGAGGGGCAAGACCTGATAACTGTTCAAATAAAAGAATAGATAAAAGGCACACACTTTGTCCTTGAATGCATTTAAAATATATATTTTTTAATCTCCACACACCTGGCTGTTCGCTGTGTCAGATTGTTAGTTTCAGAAGTTGGAGAAATTGTCAGACTTGGCTTTAAGTAGATTTTTCCATATGTTATTTTTGCCGCAACTTTGCCGTAGTTTGAAGTTGATTTTATATTCATGAATAAAACTATGTTTGGACTGTGGGTGTTAAGGTGAATAAAAAACAGTCTTCCATTATCCTGTTCTGTTTCCTGTCTTATGATATGACATGACAAGCTGCAAGCTTAATTCCTTACATTGTATGCCATCATCCCAACCCGCTTTTTGATTACTTACTCGTTTGCTTAACATCTTTCTGACAGTCACATGTTTTGAAGAATCAGGATGACAAAAGTAGAGTGAAATCAGCTGCTCATAATGAGCGGAGAGGCTGGGTGTGGGGACTAATGTCAAACCATTTCAGATTTGTTTTCTCTGCGAGAAAGAGCGAGCGAGAGAGCGAGCGAGAGAGCGAGCGAGAGAGCGAGAGAGAGTGAGTGAGTGTGTATTACCAGGCAGGTGGCTGGCTGAGACACAGAGAACCAGGGAATTGGCCACGAGCCACATTCAATTCAAAGCAATCCACTCGAAGCCTCATTACTACAAAGCCTGCCAGAGATCACGATCGAACAGCTGAGCCCCAAATCTCTTTGCTTGTTTAGATATGTGTGTTTGTGAGAGAGAAAGAGGGAAAGGAAGGGGTTGGTCTTTTCTGACTTTTGTCATAATATGCTCAGTGGGCTGTCTGAAATTTAATGCTTGAAGCCACACACACAGACACACACAGACACACACACGCACACGAGCACACGGCACAGGCCATTAGATATTATGTGTTTGCTCCCAGAGGATAAGCTGTGCTCTGGCACAGATCTGCACTGGCTTCTGTGCTGGCTACTGTGATTCAGCTCATTCTTCAGAGGACAATGAGATGGACATAATCAGTATTCAAAGTTATCCATACATAAAAATATGATTCTCAACAGTGGAACTTAACACTTCAAATTACTGGCATGGCAGAGTGTAACTCCCTGTAGCATCACCTTGGTGATGGAGGTAATCAGCAGAGGGGGTTGTGGAGGGGAACAGGCAGCAGGGAGGGATCTGCTTCCTGCTTATCAGAGCATATTTAACAGTCAGGAAAAAATGATCATCGAGCGCAAATTAAGAAGGCTGAGGTGTAGGTGAGAGGTAGACCTGAGAGGGATTTAATGAAGGAGGCTAAAAACAGCAGCTTGTCAATCAAAGTATTCCTTCATTAAGTGTTTCAACATATAACCCTGGGGAAAGGCCTATAAGCTTGCCTTCACGCACACACAGAGTCAGTAAGTCGTCAGACAGTCCCGAAAAAACGCAGGTATCTAAAAATTGTTGCGGCATCTGCGAAAAGTTAAGACCGATTCACCCTGCGGTGGCCAATCATATAACTGGCGATCAGACTTGTCAGTCGTTCTGAGGCAGTGTGAGAGCCCGGTACAGTAAACAGGAAACCTCACTGCCTCTATGCCACATGTGGCAGGGTATGGAACGTTAACACAGTAGCCTGCCTGGAGCAGATGACCATATATATATATATATATATATATATATATATATATATATATATATATATATATATATATATATATATATATATAACCCTGCTCAAAATGGTATGATACAGAGCCGAGAGTAGCGTTCAGAACGCTCAATGGTGTTTTTAGCCCCCGACTTCTTCTTCCAGGCAGCGCTGCGACCGTTGACTTCAAGGGACCTAACCCTAACCATTGCCTAATCCTAGTGCCTTCCAGGCAGCGCTGCGCCCGTTGACTTCAAGGGACCTAACCCTAACCATTGCCTAATCCTAGTGCCTTCCAGGCAGCGCTGCCTGAAAGGAGACGTTGGGGGCTTAAAACACCGATAAATGTGAAGAACAGTGGGAAATCTGAGGTTTTGGCTTAAAGGAATTTCTTTTAAATATGTTTACCTTATTATTGGAAACTTTGGCCATGTTTAACATGAACATCCAACATTGTAATATTATGGATATGACAGAAAATACACAAAAGCATAATAGGTCTCCTTTAAGTAATAGCTCAGTGTGTAGTGTGGGTGTAGTAAGTGTGTGGCTTAGAGCAGACAAGTGTTAGGGATCGGAGCAGAGGAAATGGTTAACAGTAAAGTTGTCAAGTGGTAGTACATGTACAGTGTAGGTTTCAGTTTGTCAATACTCAAGACCCAAGAAAGTTCCCACTTCTTACACCCCAACTTATGGGTAAAAGGGAAGGGGGTTATGGCTGGTCGATTATGGAAATATGGTCAATATTGAAATCAATATTATTTAACACAATTACTCATTCACTTTTGCAAAGATGTTACAATTATTGATCTTAAAAAACTGTGAAAAAGTTAAACAAATCAATGTAAAAAACTAGAACTGTGACATTTCCCTTGATACGTTTCTCATTTGAAAAACCAAGACAAAATAAGAGTTTACTTACAAAACGCAATGTGCAAAATAATAGTTTTTCTCGATGATTCTGTTTTTGTGATCATTAGGAGCCAAAATTGTAATCACGATAAAAAGTTTGATTGATTGCACAGCCCTCGTTAGGCCAGAATGAGCATCAACTTAAATGAAAGGGAATGCATAGGTGCAGTTGAGCTGTGCTAACATAGCTTGTTAAAAAAACGTTAAAATAACTATATCACCATAATTCTTCTATTCAACATAGGGATGGAACAGGACAGGATAACTCAGGGAGGGACAGAGGAGGAGAACGAAGAGAGAAGGCATGGAGAGGGCAACAGGAAACTATAAAAAAAAAGAAAAGGGGAGGGCGATATGGCACTGAAATAATGCCACGATATTTTAGGGTACACAATTATATTCTCGACAATATTTCAAAATACTGAACAATATTTTATTATTAATTTCAAGAACATACTGTTGAAAATAAGTGTTCAAATAACAAGGTCACATGACACATAGCCATCTTCTAACCGTAAAACTGGGAACTTATTGGGAGCAGTAGGCTAGATGGAGCCGGTTACCTCCAGGATCTGTGCTAAGCTAGGCTAGCGGTGGGGGCGTCAGACAGAGTTACGACACGCACGGAGATGAGAAGGGTATGTATGGACTTATCCAACTCTGGGGGATACGGGGAATAAGACAAAGTCCCAATAAGTTGGCGTGATCCTTTAAAATACTCCTTCTGCATCCCAATTTTGAGTACTTGAACTTTGCCTCAATCCAACAGTTGCTGATTCATACGTTTCTGACAATGACCAGCTCTAAACATGGATCAAAGTAATCAATGACTATGTTTATATGGAAATAATATTCCGGTTTTTGCCCTTCTTCTGAAAAAGACAACATTCCGACTAAGCTGTTTACATGGCTAATGAAAGTAAATATTCCACAAATAGTGGTTTCCATCGGTGGGGGACTTGTTCAGCCGAGCGAACACAGCGTCCCTCTTTCATTCCTTCAACCACCTTTATGAAAAGGTCGCAGTTGTGATGTTTGTGCATATCCAAAAACCTGTTGATACCCAAATCTTTCATCATGTTTAAAAGTAGCTGAGTTTCTCGTCCCGACCAGAGCTGTGGCGTTTCTTTTAGGCACGCATCTCTACTGCAGCCTTGCAAACTTTCGGATAGTTGGGTTGTGTACAACAACCATAGCAACGCATAGCTGACCGTAAGACATAAACAGGCAAGAGGCCGTAAACTGGGCGTAAACTGCAGTAAAAACCCTGATTGTGACGCATATTCTGAATGAGCTGTATACATGTCCAAAGAATGCCTCTAAAACCAGAATAATACCGGAATATCCCACGTGTTAATTGGAAAATGCTATATTCAGAAAAAGGCTTCATTTGGAATATCCAAACGGAATATGCTGTTTACATGACCTGAATCAAATATTGTCATATTTGGACTAATAGTGGAATATGACTGGTTTAGTGGATTCTGTTGGTTGCTTACCCTATGTTCATTTAGACTGTTACTTTTCAAAGGTGTGCCATTTCTAAAGTTTTTAGTTATTAGCTCTTGACCTTGCGTTCACAGCTATTTCTGCTACCGGACCATCATCAAGGCATCAGCATTTACTGGTGTGGCATTATTTCCCTGGCTGATCTGGCACCTTGCTCATACATGGGCATCCCTTTACAGATATACTTCATATAAATGCAGCCAGAGTCGGTTCTGGAACCTGGGCATTTCGCCACAAATTGTTAGGCATGTTGACAGTAGTAGGTGATTGGCTGGTTGGGTTTATGTAAAAGTTTTGCGTGGTTAAGGTTAGGGTAAGCCCACATCATTCAACATGTCCCACACTTTGGCTGCAGGCATTTCATCTCCCTTTGTAAAGCCTGTTTATTTGAATCAAAACGCTGGAAAATGTGTCACCTGTTCTGAATAACAGAGCATACAGAGAGCGTCTAAAACCAAATCCCCAACATTTACTGGTGTGGCATTTGTCCCCTAAGCACAGAATCCACGAACGCTCTTTCATAAATACAAAGCGCACACACACACAAACACAGCCCTGCACGTGTATTCCCTTGTATGTACCTCTGTTTGAAATAGCACAGCTGGGGACTAGTCGGCAGCGTTTAGGCTAGCCAGCAGACAGCCTAGATATCAGTTTGCAATATCAATGCATTGATTAAAGATGGATGTTTTGATGTACTCTACTGTGCTTACAGAGATTTTTTTCGGTGTGAAACTAGCCTATCATTGTCATCTTTGCTGAGAAAAAAAAAAAAAAAAAGTCTTGCAACGGTCTGTTTTTTCTCTGTCTCGGAGCGGTCTACATGTGCTATGTCTGCCTCACTCACATATCATGCTCATGTTTGCTCAGAAAGAAAAAAATGTCCGCAAGTTCTTTTTTTTTTTCCCTCTCCATAACACTGCTGTCTGCCATCTCTCTCTCTCTCTCTCACACTGAAGACTTGTATCTGGGGGAAAACATGCCTCCCACTGAGTTGCACATTTCGGTAAAACAGGTGGACTGGACACCATCATCTTAAATAAACACATGTAGAGGGAGAGATGAAGAGCTGAGATACAATGACCAGATCATAAGTTCTTGTATTATTAATAGAGAGGTGTATCCCGGAAGACAGCAGACAGGCCCTGATTTGAATTCTGATCCATCAGTCTGTGATCGCTGTGGCCGGCGGTGCTGTTGTTGCCATGCCAATGCCCAGTAGCCCTAATTAGTCCACTCACTAGCTACCTTCCAGATATGATGGCAAGGCAATAAGGGCAACGCGGCGACTGTTCCAATGAAAGCCAGATTGGGACAATTAAGCATGTACTATCCGGCAGGTGCTATGCAAACAGAAACAGCGGAGGAGTGGCCAAAGTCCTGAGAGGAAGGATGCTGCCATTAGTAATGTCATGACCACGGGTTTTTCTTCCTGGGCTTTTTAATGTGGGTAAACAAACAAGGGAAAGAGAAAAAGAGAAAGACAGAAGTACTCAAGGATAAAAAAAAAAAAAGATGTGTTGTCCCTGCATGCTAGAGTTCTCCCTGCTTACATAAGGCAGCACAAAGATAACAGGAAAGGAAGAAACATACAAAATGAGAGAAATTATGAGAAGACTGTTACATCTGCTTTTTGAGTCCAATTAGTCAAGCGCAGAGGTGTTAAAGGGGAAAAAAAGAGAAGGAGAACACAGTTTTAGAAAGGGAGGAAGGGGGAGGGCGAGTAGGAAGGGCTACTGAAGGCAGACACAGAGAGGCAGGAAGCAGGACAGAGAGACAGACCGACAGAAAAAGCAGCACAGCACAGAGAAGAGAGGCAGAGGCAGAGTGGAAGCGTCAGTATCTCTCTTGCTCCCCGCAGGTTCTGTGGCTGCATGCTTTTTACCAGTCAAATTTCCATCCTGAAGGGACTAACTAACAAGCATCCTTAAATGATGGACTATTATCCTAAACTTCAGCAAATCAGAGTTATCACCTGTGGGCTCTACGCTACCTTTGGGGACTGAGATTACAAAGCCCTACAGGGAAGGAAAGCACTTCTGCAGACCCAAGGATGGCCGGGGAATGGTCTTTGTCTAGAGGTAAACTAACACACGGCACAATCATGTACAAACACTGTTATCGTGTTCTGATAGCAAGGCAATGTGAATGTGTTAGACAAAGGCACTGTAAGAACAACACACACACAGCCTGCTGACATGTTGTTGAGCCTGTGAGTCACACTGTTCAAGCAGTGACTATTTGGAGTGAAGAATAATTAGACAAAATGAGTGGCTGTCAAACAGCAAGCAATATGGGTCTTCACAAACTACGCTGAGTTCACTGCCTCCCAAAGAGAAGCGCATACAACACAAAACTAATCAGAATTTGGCCGCCCACAGGTAATATATTTCATGTAATGGCAAATACAGCTAAAAGATGAGCCAAAGCCAAAAAATTAAGAAGAAATTTTGCACATTTTGTACAGTTAAAAATATTATGAAGACTATAAAGCAACAGAGCTAAAGGTGATGAACAAGGTATCAGAACAAGAACCAGTCAAGAAGAATACAAGACATTGAAAGCTGAGAGCAAATGTAGGGCTGCACCTAACAATCACCGTCATTGTTGCTGATTGTTTTTCAGCTATTTGATCAACTGTTTAGTCTAACAATGTCCAAAAATATAGAAAAACACCCATCAAGTTTCCATAGCCCAAGCCAGCCTTTTTCAAATAGCAACAGTCCAAAACCCAAAGATATTCAATTAACAATAACGTAAAACAGAGAATTGGGGCAAATCCTCACATTTGAGAAGCTGAAATCAATACATGCTTGACATTTTGCTTAATATGATTAACCAATTACCCAAATTGTTAATTGTAATTTTTTCTTGACAGACCAATGAATTAATCAACTAATTATTTCCTTTGCTAATCTGGCACCTTGTTAAGACATGATATACTTCATATAAAGAGTCGGTTCTGGAACCTGGGCATTTCGCCACAAATTGGTAGGCATGTTGACAGTAGTAGGCGATTGGCTGGTTGGGTTTATGTAAAAGTTTTGCGTGGTTAAGGTTAGGGTAAGCCCACATCATTCAACATGTCCCACACTTTGGCTGCAGGCGTTTCATCTCCCTTTGTAAAGCCTGTTTATTTGAATAAAACACTGGAAAATGTGTCACCTGTCAACGTGATATCATGACTTCGCGTAAACATACACGCCCACTTTCTTTCGTTATCTGTACGCATTTTGAGCAAACCACGTGTATGTAAACGCTGTATACAGCGGATGTAAACATACAAGCCACGTGGCGTGTTATGTCACACGCGGGTTAGGTTGGGTTTACGAAAAGAATAATGGTTGAGTTTAGGAAAAGAACAACAGGGTTGGATTTACTAAACGAAGAAAGCGATGGTTGGGTTTAGGAAAAGAAGAACGGGGTTGGCTTTAGTGAAAGAACAAAGCGACGGTTGGGTTTAGGAAACGTGACACGCGGGATGCGATCCCCGGTCTCCTGGGTGAAAGTCTGACCCATCCTCCACCCCGACCAACCTCCCTATGCGTTTTCACCTTTTCCTACTACTCGCTACGGTGTAAATTCACACGCAACCGCAAGGTAATGTAAGTCAATGGAGGCCAAACGGCGTTGATATACACGCCAAAAATCAAGTATGCGTCTTTATAACACACCAATGATGGAATACGAATTGGCGTGTCATACATATGCCATTTCATGAGATGAGTCTGTTGTCTGAATAACAGAGCATATAGAGAGCGTCTAAAACCATTGTAAAGGTGCTTGGATGTACAGTTCTCCACCATACTTACGGATAAAGTAACAATATAAAGGTATTGTGTGTAGTATGTATTTAAATGTATTATTATCATCATGTGTCAACATTTTAATGATATAATAAAACAAATAATTCATTCACATCTTGGACTCCACACCGACGACTGAAATAGTAAATACCTTGGTATATTTCATGTTACTACAAATTATAATTGGTTACAATGATTAAGACAACAAAATGATCTGCATTCTGTCTCATTTCAGCACGTTTTAACTGAAACTGGCTTTCAAAGTAAAATTAAATGTTTTAATACGGCTAAAATAAACTTGTTTTTTCCAAGACAGAAAACAAGTAATGTGAGGTATAATCCACAACAAGAAAAAGAAGAAATATATCAAAAATAATTACCTTAATAATAACAACTTCACAGGTCATCATGGATTATGATGGTTTATACCATGAACCATGTGCACAAAATATGTATTCATACTCTGGGGCTCCGGTAGGCCTGGCTCCGCCCTCCTACGTACTTCTGCTCAATTTTCATTTTCCTTCAGTACGTCGTCTGGGTTTGCGGTATATTCTTGGGTTTTCTCTGGTTTTCTCTGAGTGGCTGAGAACGATGACGTTGAGGTTGTGTGCTAGTTTGAGTTGTAGTTCTGTAATGGCAACGCTGCCAAATATCCAGAAGTTAAAGCCCGAGCAGGAACAATCTTTGATGAGTTTTGTTGGTGGCCATGATGTTGTGGCCCTCCTCCCCACGGGGTTCGGGAAAAGTTTGATTTTCCAGCTCGCTCCGTTAGTGGTGAAGGAGTTGGCTAAGGCTAACGCTAGCGATGCTAAGCCAACATCATAACCAAACGTTAGCGATTGGTTATGGCAGATCCAGAGTGGCTCTGGGCAGATCCAATAGTTTTAAATTTCAACAGAGTGCCCGCCTTCAAGGAAGTTAACACTTGTCAATGGAGAGAGGCCAGACTCTCTGTACAAATGAAATGGACCAGAGTCTGGTAGGACCAGGCTAGGGCTCCGGGACTCTTTAAATGGAAACGTGCTGGCAGTATCTTTGGCAACCTTCAAATAAATGTTACCAAAATAAAAGCAGCAGAAGCCGTAGCCTACATACAACTGAAGCCAACTAGTATTGATTCAGCATGCTAGGCTTGCTACGTCAGAGCTGTGAAGTTATCTAAAAATGGGCAATAATAATTCAGTATTGTCCATAGTACAACTGATTACACACCTTATAAAATTACTCAGAGCACATGAGTTAGAAAATACAATTGAGCATCATGTGGCTTGTCGTAGTGTTCAATTCAGATAGCAGACTTGACACGCGTAAATACAGACTTGCATACCAACTTTCATTACAGATATTACCCCATGTACTGTAAATATAAATTGAAATTCATTCCTGATTATAAAGCATTCCTTTTGTTGGGTACCAGTACAATATTTTTGTGACACTTTATTTGGCATTCTTCTGCAAAACCGTTTATTTCATTCAGGTCTCAAATGTGGTCTAAACACAAGCAACCTTAAAATAGCATATTGCCTGAATAGAAATAGTCTAAAACTGGCCACATCTTAATCTATATTAGGAACTATCTGATCTAAGAATAAGTCAATATGACTCTGAATCCGACCAGACCTTTAATGCCAGCTTTCAGTACTTGATATCCCCAGCCACTCACACTCAAAGCCAAATTTAAAATCTCAAGACAATCAGCTCCTGATCCGTCTTAGAACTAAATGAAACAGTGTGTGGCCCGTTGTTGTGACAGTAAGTCAGCATATCATTTGATACACTAAGACAGTCTGCAGAGAACCAGTTCACAGTTTCCAGTGCTCATTTGTTCAACAACACATGACAAGAACCATCAAAGATAAAAGGCAAGGCATCAAAAACTGATTAAACACACATTGCAAATACAGAGACAGGCGTCCAATTAGCACAGAAAGAGCAAGCTACTGTATCTGCCAGGGGATGATACATGAGTTGAAAATAGATAGGAGACATAATGCAACATGCAGACCAGGGAGAAAGATCTGATATCTATGTAACACATTTTCTTTCTTTAAAACTATTACTGAAATCATCCATCCTTTCTCTTTGCAGGATCAGAGATGAAATGTGAAGGCAAGGGAAGGTGATGGCAATAATGGGACATGGCATCATTCTCAATTCCTCTGTGGCAGTCAGTGAAGGATAAAGGAGTATGAAGGCTGTGAATATCCAAGAGTCAAGGGATCAGTCTCTTTGAGTGGTCTCCGAAGACCATATGAGCCATATCCGGGTCTCTGACCTTTGAGTCCAGAAGTACAACCACACAACCTTGTTTATATTTCTCTTTTAACCTCTCATCCATTCTGTCACCTATACTTTCTACCTCCACTGTTGTCTGAAATATGAAATTACAAAACTTATGGCATAAAGTGCTGTGGGCCATATCAGGACGAGTGTGAAAGACATACAATACCTGAAACGTGGAGAGAAGTGGAGACAGGAGGATTGTACTGGCACTGGCATCGTTTTCAAGAGGGAATTAGACTGGAGGCAACAGTCCAAGCACAACGGACAATGATGAGACACAACCATGCATGAAAGAAAGCATTGATCTCAGTGCACCGCACTGATGTTGCAAACCACATGCCCCCCAACAAGTGGCGGGTGGTTGTTGCTCTCTGTGTTTCACAAACAGACTTTTCCCTTCGCCTGAGCGGAGCCAGTATCCCCAAAGCTAAAGCTCACAAGACTTGTCCTTGTCCGTCAAATTCCGACACGTTTACAGAGAGAATGCTGTAAGTCAAGTGGATGAAGTGAAGATTGATCTCGTCAAGTCAGTGGTGGGATCATTTGTTACATGCTCCACCAAGTTCCTTGTGGCCACTTCAACTGCTGCTAAGCTGGAGAGGACACTGCTGGAAGGGAGTGGTGAGTTTAGACCTGATATTACACTGCACACACATCTAATCTAGAAATTAAATAGTCCAAGCATCTGAAGGATCCTTTTGCCTTCAACTGTTTATAGCTGTTACAAACAGCCACACTCAAAAGCAAAGCAAAAAGAGAGGGGCACAACGACAATCTTTCCGTGAAGAAATTCATAGTGTTTCACATGGTGTTACACATTAAAAAGTGACAAAAGAGCTTTAGAGATAAATTAAAATCCTGCGTACTTTCTCACCTCTGCACACCTGGTCAATTGCTGCATGAAGGGGGTGTGCTTGTGGGATTGCTTGTTTCAGAAAATTCCAAATTTTGTTCGAAGCAGACCCCCAGTGCCAACATTGGAAAGGTACGGTAGGAGGGGACTATAGACGCTGTTTGGCCTTTGTACAATCTCCCTTTGTTTGAAGCATCCTGGAATTGCATGTTCTTTGCCATTAACTCACCTTATCTGGTGTTAAAACCAATACGCCCTAACACAAACTGCAAATTAGTATAGCGTTCACTTCCCAACATGCACAATATAGCACTTGCATTTGACAGCGCATGGTAATTCCAATCACAGTACCAGATTGTTGCCCCCTGTGTAGTTTCAACATGTGATAAAATTAGTTAATATCCTGTAAAAGCACCTTCAAGGTTTTCATACCAGGTGATATTATTACAGAAAATGTTTTCCTTTAAAACCTCAGGCGTCTGGCTCAAACGTTATCTACAGACTTGTACTTCAGCATTCTGAAATCACCCCTTTCTGGAGCAGCAGTGTCAAGCGAGGTGAATGCCATATTATCAGTAGCCCGTAGCCTCTTGTAGCCCTAATCCTAACTCTTATAGTACAACCTTCCCTAAAAGAAAAATGCAGCATCAGCTGCAAGTTCACTGGTTGAAAAAAAGATCTAGTAGAACTTCATATGCTTTTAATATTTATTGAATAGACTTTTTTTTTTTTTTTTTTTTTTTTTTTGCATACTGCTTTCCAGGCCTCTTCCTCCCATCGGGATAATGCACACATCTCCAGTGCTGATCTCTGCAGCCACCATGAGCAACATGACGGTGCTCGACACTGCTGACCCCTATGACATGGACATGACCTCAGACGGGCCTATCTACCCCATCAGTTTCCAGGTAATGCTGCAGCCTCACATCTCAGATGGCTTTCTTAATCAAATTAATGTGACAGCATGAGTCAATCCTTCTTAGGTATATGATACTTTCAGGAAACTGGTCATTAATGGGCTGATACTAAAACCCATTGTGCAAGTAAGAAGATTTACTGGTTGTATAAAGTCAATGTTCACACATTTTTATGATCATGCATTATTATGACTACATTAAAATAACACTGTCACACTAAATGCCACCGTGCTCTTTCTGTTGGTAGGTTTCTCTGACTGGCTTCCTGCTGTTGGAGATAGTTCTGGGCTTGAGCTCCAACCTCACTGTGCTTGTCCTCTACTGTATGAAACAGAACCTCATCAGCTCCGTCTCCAACATCATCACCATGAACCTGCATGTGGTGGATGTGTTGGTGAGTCCTGACCGCTATCAACATCTATCAGTCACTTTTTTGCCAAGAGGGATTTAACATCAAGTGGTTGGATACTGAGACCTCTGGGGCTACAAAAAATGGCCCCTCAGCACTGCTACCATTTCAGAAAAATAAACCATAAGGAACACTATGCTTCCATTTTTAAAAAGGGCCACAACATCTACTGATGTGCCAGTCATTAGACTAAGTATATTAAAGCTGCAAACAGTGATTAAAAGACCCTTGTCCCTGCAGGCACGAGGGCGCTATAGCGCCTAAACACGCATCAACCAAATCACTGCATAGTCTCGCAACATTTACTTTTTTGTTTGATGTGTGCACCAAGTTTTGAGTTTTCGAGTACATCAAGGGTTTCAAAAATGCGTTCAAAAGCGGCAAGTAATTTGGGGTGCTATTTAGCGACCAGATTTAGAGTTTTTTTGCATCCTAAAGTCCTTTTTCATGTCAACGAAAAAAGTAAAATACCACACAGAATCCGAGATAGCTGACTTCCTGTCAGGTAAAGCATTTCTTTTTGTTAATGTAGTATGTTCCTAGAAATGAGAACAATGATCCCACCAAATTTCGTGAACATCAAAAGGAACTTTATCCCAACCCTGGTGTGTGTTTGGGGGTGTATGGAGCCCACTGGCCACACCCAATACCAATGACTGCAGAACTTTGCAATTTTCACCACATCTGAAAAGTGTGCCATTTTTTTGTGAATTTTCGAGCATCCCAAGTCAGCTCAAAAAACGTGATTGCGCAGCAGGAAAATAAAATAACCTTTTCAAAAACAATAGGTTCCTCGCGTTTTTGTGCTCGGGCCCTAAGTACGGTATATCAAGGTTGATTATGTACTATACTAAGGACGTTACTAAAAAGTGCAAGCAGATCACTCCAGTACTAGCCTCTCTTCACTGGCTCCCTGTTCACTTTAGAATCCAATTTCAGACCATGTTGATCACTTAAGGCTCTCAATGGTCGGGCCCCAACCTATATCACAGATCTAATTCACCAGAACTCAGCCGCAGGTCTCTTAGATCGGACGACAAATCTTTCCTGTTCCACGATTACAAGTAAAACTAAAGTGACAGAGTCTTTACAGTTTTTGCTCTACAACTGTGGATCCAGCTGGCATTAGATATCAGATATGCTCCCTAAATATCAGTTTTTTAATCTTGTTATTCACTGGCCTTTTTAGCCCAGCCTCAATCTGTTATCATGTCTATAATTCTGTATTTGTGAATTGCTGTTTAGGTCGACCTATATTTGTGTTTTCTTTCTACTTTTTATTTTACATTTTAAATGTTCCTTTATACAGAAAAATGATTAAATGTTTGGTGATATTGCAAATGTTACAATGACCAATAGTCTTAGTGAAACCTCACTGATATCAATAATATACCAGGAAAAAATTTCATATTTTTAACGTCACCAAACGTAGGTTGACAGTAAATGATTGGCTTTTTCACTAAATGAAGCCATGCTGCTACTACTACCTCCGTTATGTTAGGATTGTTGGGTATTTAGGGTTACTACCAAGCCAATAATTCCTTTGGCAATTCAGCTGTGCATGACTGTAATGGTTACGTACGTCTGGATTGACACCATCATATTGTACCATTTAGAATCATATAGCAATCATTACAAGCGTGCCAAACAACCAAACAAGATTAGATGGAAACGTAATGCATTAGAGATGAGAACTGAATTCCTCTTGTTTCCAGGTGTGTGTATGCTGCATCCCGCTGACAGCAGTGGTGGTGTTACTTCCTTTGGAAGCTGACACTGCTATGATGTGCTGTTTCCATGAGGCCTGCGTCTCCTTTGCAAGCGTAGCTACTGCTGCTAACGTCCTGGCCATCACTGTAGACCGGTATGACATCTCAGTGCGGCCGGCGAACCGTGTGCTCACGATGAGCCGAGCTGTAGCTCTACTGGGATCCATCTGGGCTCTATCCTTCTTCAGTTTCCTGGTTCCCTTCATGGAAGTAGGCTTCTTCATCAACTCTGGTTCAGACCATGTGAACCAGACTGCAGTGCTCACAGTGGTTCATACAAATGAGTATTACACAGAGCTGGGTTTGTACTATCACCTGCTAGCACAGATCCCTATATTCTTTTTTACTGCTGTGGTAATGCTAGTGACGTACTACAAGATCCTTCAGGCACTTAATATTCGCATTGGCACACGCTTCCAGCACAACCTACCTAAAAAGAAGCAAAAGCGCAAAAACACTATCTCGTTGAGCACTGCGACGCAAGCAGAGTCGACTGACGCTTCACAGAGCAGCACAGGAGTCAGGGCAGGTGGGAATGCACCCTTGGGCATGCGGGCATCAGTGTCAGTCATTATTGCGCTAAGACGAGCAGTAAAGCGCCACCGGGAGAGACGGGAGAGGCAGAAACGAGTCTTCAGGATGTCTCTTCTCATCATCTCCACATTCTTACTTTGCTGGACTCCAATAACTGTGCTCAACACCATCATCCTCAGCACTGGGCCCAGTGACTTAACTGTTCGCCTCCGCTTGGGCTTCCTGGTGATGGCCTATGGAACCACTATCTTTCACCCGCTCCTCTACGCCTTCACTCGGCAGAAGTTCCAAAAGGTTTTGAAAAGCAAGATGAAGAAGAGGGTAGTGTCTGTAGTAGAAGCTGACCCTACGCCAAACAATGTGGTCATCCATAACTCATGGATAGACCCCAGGAGAAACAAGAAGGTCACCTTCGAGGACACGGAAGCCAGACAAAAATGTCTATGCTCGCAGGACGCCGAGTAGCGGGATTAACTCAAATGTAAATATGTCAAATATGTAAAGTAAATGGGACTTGGTGAAATTCCACTCATAGAGGTTAAGTAACCAAAAACTGTTGTTTTAGAGGAAGGTATGGAGTTTTGTTTATGCATAAATAGCATTTGGGGTAAAAACATGGAAGAAATAGGACTATGTTGGGAAAATATACTACTAAGTCTAAACAAGCTAAACACACATGTTCTCATTAACAATGGAGTACAGTAATCCTGGGCAGCTTACTAAATGAATACTAAATGGTGGCTTCAGAAAAGATGTGTTCCCTGAGATCAGAGGAATATAGAGATAAAAGGTGAGGAGTTTCCATTAAATAAATATCACACATAAATGAAACTACCAGCAGCTGAATGTGGATGAGTTCAAGGATTGCATTTACAGTTGAGTTTTTTTACTCTCAAAATAGGTGTCATAGACACACAAAGAGGCTAATTTATGCTATTTATTAAGGAATGTCGTGGAGTGCTATCAAGGACAATTCAGTCATATCTCTGTATCTAAGCAGCAGTGTGTGTTGTTCTCCAGCATAAGATGAGACAAATGTCAATGTACTGTGTCATAAAATACCTTGATATTGTTTATCTCCATTTGTAATAAACAACCAAAGGCACAATATGTGTCAGTATCCCTCTGCTCTCTTGCTTCTACATGTGGAACTGGATGCAGGGGAAAAAAACATGAGGAATTCACTTTCCTCAGAGATGTCACCTCTGTCCGTTTTGTCATGTAGTGAGCTTTTAAATCTATTTTACAAACTAAGGCCGTGTCTACACCTACACAGATATTTTTGAAAACAAAATCGCCATTTAAAAATTTGTCCACACGACATTCGTTTACAAAAAACCTCCGGCCAGACAAGAAAGCAAAAACGCCTGGCCAGTAGTTGGTGATAAAGGCTACGTCAACGATTGGCCAAACACCAGAGAATAAGATTCTGCGCATACATAGTGAGCTTATTTTCCTTTGGCAGTCAAATAAAAAAATATTAGTAAAACAATAGTAGTGGATTCTTTATTTGTACATATTATACTGTACATACCTATCTTTTTAACATTGGGACGTGTATTTCTGGTACACATCCCAATGTGCTATAGCAAGACTGAAATGTGCCTCATGGACGCTGTGGTGGAGTTGCTGCTTAGTGTCTCCTTACAATACAAGGTGAAGATAACATTGGGTTCAGCAGATGCCTTCGTCCATCCACGAAGTGGTGCAGAAATACTGAGGGTACATCCACACAAAAATGTTTTCATTTTAAGCGGCATTTTGAGACAAAAACGTTCTTCGTCCACACAAGCGTTTTAACTCCATTAGCAGCAGTAATCTCCATCTATATTAACAAGTCTGACAAAACACATCACATGACCATTCACATAGGCTGGGCATGAGCATGCCACTGTAAACGGGAAGCAGGTTGTTCGGTACTCATAAATCATGGATGTATAAGTTGAAAATTACCAGCGCTGAAACGATTCCTCGAATAACTAATAATTCGATTACAAAAAATCCTCGATGCAAAATGACTTGCCTCAAAGCTTGGTTAAATCAATGTTACTAACGTTGTATCGCTGACGGACGGCGTTTCCGCTACTGTCTCACACCAGACGGCTCAGTCTGCTGCTGGAGACACATGCCAGAGGTAACTAGTGAGGGCTGAGAGAAGAGACCGGCTGGAGGAGACCACAGGAAGGGTCCAAAGGTTGGAGTCAGTTCAGACACATGCCAGAGGTAACTAGTGAGGGCTGAGAGAAGAGACCGGCTGGAGGAGACCACAGGAAGGGTCCAAAGGTTGGAGTCAGTTCAGACACATGCCAGAGGTAACTAGTGAGGGCTGAGAGAAGAGACCGGCTGGAGGAGACCACAGGAAGGGTCCAAAGGTTGGAGTCAGTTCAGACACATGCCAGAGGTAACTAGTGAGGGCTGAGAGAAGAGACCGGCTGGAGGAGACCACAGGAAGGGTCCAAAGGTTGGAGTCAGTTCAGACACATGCCAGAGGTAACTAGTGAGGGCTGAGAGAAGAGACCGGCTGGAGGAGACCACAGGAAGGGTCCAAAGGTTGGAGTCAGTTCAGACACATGCCAGAGGTAACTAGTGAGGGCTGAGAGAAGAGACCGGCTGGAGGAGACCACAGGAAGGGTCCAAAGTTTGGAATCAGTTCAAACGTAATTACAACTAAAACTCTGTACAGTGTGCCTACTGCAAAATCAAACTAGCTTAGCACAATAATAGCACGACGTCAGAGCTTTAGCATCTCAACAGAAAACATTGAGTCTAACTTAATCATCCGTTCCACGAAGAGGACCGACAAAAGCCAATCACAGAGTCGTATGGACGATGACACTACATCAAACACAACAACTACCAAAATCAAAGACAAGGAAATACGTAGTGGTGACCACGATCTGAGCTGACACGCTGACTATCCCTTCAGAAAAAACGCTGATCTCTCTCTCTCTCTCTCTCTCTCTCTCTCTCTCTCTCTCTCTCTCTCTCTCTCTCTCTCTCTCTCTCTCTCTCTCTCTCTCTCTCTCTCTCTCTCTCTCTCTCTCTCTCTCTCTCTCTCTCTCTCTCTCTCTCCCTCCCTCCCTCCCTCCCTCCCTCCCTCCCTCCCTCCCTCCCTCCCTCCCTCCCTCCCTCCGGAGAAACAGCTGATCAACAATCTACGAAGTGTAACAGAGCTGTGTGACATTATAATCAAATATATAAATTAAAATAGGTTAAGTATAACTAATATTTACATATAGGTCTAGTTTTGGTTGTTTAAAAACATAAAAAAAAAAAAAATAAATATCCGATTAATCGATTGATTAAGTGCTAGAATAATCGATTACAAAAAGAATCGATAGCTGCAGCCCTAAAAATTACAGAAAATACTTTGGAGAAAGAACAACAAGGGTGAAAAGTATGAGCAGGGATTTATTTGCTTGGACCAACAACGAGGTGGAACTGTTACTGAGAGGTATGTAAGCATACCTAACCGATAAGACTGACTGACTTAGGTCGTCGTTTCCAAAAGGTCTCGGTTTGTGCCATCCAGACAACACAACCCTGGAGTTTTCGGACCAAAACGGGGGCAGCATTGTTTCCAAATGTCTCCATTTAAGGGACTTGGAAATGCAGGAGTAGTGTGGACGGGAGGTGTAAATGCCGAAAACCACAACGTAGTAGTGTAGATGTAGCCTAAGTTAACATGTAAAGTAGTTAGCTGTTGTTAGTGGCGCATCCTCATTACACAAAGCAATAACGGGCATGCACGAATTGAGGAGCTTATGTCACTGTTTCCCTAGTCTTGCACATAGCATCTGGGGATGGGAGGAAAACATGCTCTGGTTTAGTGGCATTTCTTTAAACCAATCAGAATCGTCATTGACGGTGCAAAACTCTGCACAGAGCCACTGCATTATAGTGTGAGAGAAAACTCAAACCCAACCCTGGTCACGGCTACTACGTCCACTGTTTTTACAGTCTATGGTAAGAACACAAAATAGAGCGAGTCGAAAAGCTAAATGCAGTTCGCGAGACTTGACATTTGTTATTTGGAACTGAGAAATGCAAAGTGGTCCTTCTTATCTGGCATTATTGGCAAAAAATAATTTGAATGCACGTGCCTTGTTTGCTACTGTTGACAGGCTAACAAACCCTTGTGTGTCAGTAGCCTCTGAACTTCTATCATCTAGGGCCCGCATGAAATTTGCCTCCTCCTTTACTGACAACATTTATAAAATTAGACAAGCAGTCAGTGTCTCCATATCAGGTACAGGATATGTGTTGTCCCCTGTGTCCACGTAAAACCAATTCAAATACCATGACCCAATTTGATTCAATATTCAACCCTAAAAACCTGGAGGACATTATACTAGAGACATTAACTTCTGAAATCCTCCTCCTGCTGCCTTGATATTTTGCCCACAGTTTTTTTCCAAATTTTGTCAAACTATTTTGCCAAAGATCTTGTACCAATTTTAAACATTTCTTCTCACGACCCTTACCGGAAAACTGCAGTCATCAAGCCACTCTTAAAAAATAACAATTTATACACATTACTATAAGCCCATATACAAAACCTTCCATTTTTAAGTAAAATCAGTGAAAAAGCCTTTTGCCACTAAATAACGTGGCAAGAGGATGATGTCTTCCAGTGAGGTTCTCGATCACAACACAGCACAGAGACTGCTCTTGTTAAGGTCTTCAATGACATCCACTTAAATACAGACAGTAGCAAAAGTTCAGTATTAGTATTACTTGATCCCTGTGCTGCATTTGACACGGTCAAATTTCACACTGTTTTACCCACTAGCATGGCTAAAAACAGCCCCAAACAAGAAGCATGTGGACAGAAGTGTATTGCAGCTATAGCGTTATATATATATATATATATATTATTGAAGAGTTTCAAATTTTGGTAACCTCAGGGGGAAGAAAATAACACTGACATTAAACTACTCTTTAGATGATCCTCTTTAAACCTCACTGAAGTGATTCTAGGACCCCACAGTGTGAACCATAACCAAACACAAAGAAGCAAAGGCCACTTTGGAAATGGTTGGAATTGTTGGCAGACAGCCGACTGGCACAGCAGAGACCAGAAGCCGACACTGTATCAACTTTAAGAGTTCGTTGCTGTGCTGCAAGAGAATGCTGAGGACACTGACCCCATTTTAAAAGGTCTTTGCAGCCAATGGAATTTTAGCTGTGTGTGTGTGTGTGTGTGTGTGTGTGTGTGTGTGTGTGTGTGTGTGTGTGTGTGTGTGTGTGTGTGTGTGTGTGTGTGTGTGGTCACAGGCTGCTGAAAACACTTGTCCTTCTGAACTCGCTCTGTCACCCTTAACACCTTGTGATAACTAAGGGTGGTATGGCAAATAGATAACTGGTGACATTCAGTGCATCAATATCACTTTTTGTCTGCTGACATTAGGTCACACAGTTCTCTGAACCTATCCAGTCAGTGTTAGACACATCAATTCTGACCAAGAAAATGAAACCAAGTTCTATGATGAAGAGCTAAGAGAAAGGGGTACCTGGGGTTGAAATGGGTTTCACTTTTACGACCTCATCATACGCCTCATCAGAAGGGTAAGATTACAGCCTTAAAGTTACCATGAAATGGTATCATTACCTCCTTCATGTGCATTTCCATGTTGGGCCAGGACACTGGACAGTGATGTATGCTTCAGACAAAGAACTTATAAGATCTTCCAAAAGTGCATAACATCCCTCCCCCTCGCCTCTCTAGTAGCGGAATCAGAGTTGCTGTGTTCGACAATTTCTGGAACTTTCTAAAACAAGAGAATAATGGCCACTTCACGTAACCATTTTTTTTCTTGTTTGAATTCTTCACGCAACTAGTTCTGTCACTTTTCAGGTGTACAAGCAAGTGAAACACCATGAATGCATTTTGAAGAGAAGCTGGGTGAAATGGTGAGTCGTTATGCCCATGTATGCAATTTATTGCATCTTTAATGGCGGAAGACTCTTCACCGTGCATACAAGTGTACCCTTTTGACACGGTACGACGACAAATCATACAACCTAGTTAGTTTCAAGCATCCCGAATCCTTGAGTGTAATCCAGTGGGGCTGTCAGTTTATGGACATGACGGTAGTTTGATTTAATAGAACAGGGATGAAGGAAGGATTCCCAAAAACAACTTATTAATTATAGTGTTAAGAAGTTTTTCAGGAGCAGGTTCAAATGCTCATTTCATGGATCTTTAATAGGCATGCACCAATCTGAATAAATAACAAATACTGGCCAATATCTAAACAATGACTTAGGACCTAATACAGTCCACTCACAAATCTAGCTAACTACACCTTGAACAACCCACCACTAAGAGAAGTAGCAGCATTTGTCAGATTCCACCTCACACAAGGTGTTTCACGCTGGGCTGGCTGCCAGCCAGTAGAAGCAAATGAGTGGCCAGTGAAGAGAGTGGAACGGCAAAGTATGCCAAAGACACATATGTTTTCCATTGAAGAAACAAACTACAGCTAAAAAAACAGTGAACACTGGTGGCCCGAAAGATGATTCTGACAACGTGATGTGATGCCAGGCAATTGCAAACTAGTAATTAAGTTGATACAATATATCAGTGGTTAAAGGTACTATGAAATGCTGCTTTTTGGATGCCTTTATATAGGCCTTAGTGGTCCCATAATACTGTATCTGAAGTCTCTTTTATATAGACCTTAGTGGTCCCCTAATACTGTATCTGAAGTCTCTTTTATATAGGCCTTAGTGGTCCCCTAATACTGTATCTGAAGTCTCTTTTATATAGACCTTAGTGGTCCCCTAATACTGTATCTGAAGTCTCTTTTATTAAGGCCTTAGTGGTCCCCTAATACTGTATCTGAAGTCTCTTTTAAAAAGACCTTAGTGGTCCCCTAATTGACCAACTGCCATGCTTCGTTTGTTTTTTAAGCCATGATGTCTCTCTTTCTCATGGATGGGGCAAAGCAGAGAAAGAGGAGGTAACCTTCCTTATGACATTATAAAAGGGAAGATTCCAGATCGGCCCATCTGAGCTTTCATTTTCTCAAAGGCAGAGCAGGATACCCAGGGCTCGGTTTACACCTATCGCCATTTCTAGCCACTGGGGGACCATAGGCGGACTGGGGGAACGCATATTAAAAAACCTCATAAAGTGAAATTCTCATGCCATGGGACCTTTAATAACCTGGGGGCCGGGCCCCCTCAAGGGGATGCCACAAGTCACAAGAGGTGCACAAGGCTTTGTCTGCTCTGAGGTTGTCAAAATTAGATATGCACAGATTAACTTAAATCATCACAACATACTTACTGGATCATTTATACAACAGTCTGTATATAAAACTATTTAAAAAAAAAAAGATATATTTGTCCTAACTCCTAAATAGTAGACTATTTGCCAATAGTAGACTAGGGCACACTCCTGTGAACTTTCAACCTCTGCGACCAGCACTCTCAATCAGTTTCATAAGGTCAGCTAGGGCGGTTCCGTGGGATTAGAACAGCTGGTGCAAATGGCCCACAATCTGGCCTTCCTCAGGTGTGGGCCTTATTAAAGCATTTTTCGGAGCATTGAGCTGTTGTGCGGTCTTTACCTTCTTTCTACATTTACTTTTTTGTCCTGCACGATCAACTACATTGATGTGCACTAAATCGTCTTTTTCTGATATTTTCCAGGTTGTCACAGTGTGAGTGCCTGCGCTATAATATAGTTGTCAGCTATTCCTTATTCAGTGTCATGTATATTGCTTGATTAGTTAGTTTAAAGTGATCTTATGAGCTGTAGTGCACTGTCCTTGCAGTAAAATGTTAATAAGGTCTGTACAGTGTGTGCTCCAGTGCCTATCCACTTTGTTGTGAACGTTTAGTGTGCAATGGTGCACATGGTGAAACTTTGAGTAAGCTGTAAAGCAGTGAGCAGTTAGGCTCCTCATCTTTACACTGTATGAGATGAGCAGAGAGCTTACTAGGCAAATTTGTTTGTTGTATAATTGGCAATGACTTTCATGACCTAAAATATCAAACTGGTGGCCAAAATAAAATAGTCATAAATGAAATGTGTCCATTCAGAATTTCAATTATCGTTATCACAAGTGATGTCCAGGGGGGAAAAAATAACAGACAAATAAAACAGGATAAAGAAATCAAAATACACAATGATTCACGCAAGGCAGGACAAAAACTAAGAGTAAATAAATAGATGGAAATTATAAAATAGCATAATTTAAGCCCATTGGTAACATGACTGAGCACCAACGGGCAATAGGCAAGCAGCCATCAGCAATTAGGGAAAGAGGTTTTTAAGGGATTTAAGGTGAGATCTAGAAGCACAAACAAACAAGGCCTGCAGACCATATACTACATAAAAAAGACTGTTCCTTTAACACACGTACAGCAAAGGCTTTAAAAGCCTTTCATTTTAACTGTAGACTGGTAGAGGACAAGTTAACTGTAGTCTCAATTTGCCAGACCTAGTCAGAGGGTCTGACTAGTCCACACAGCATTCTGGGATGGGAGAAAATCGTGAACTGGTTTATTGGCATTTCTTTAAACCAATCACAA
Source organism: Zingel zingel (assembly GCA_023566125.1). Taxonomy (NCBI): domain Eukaryota; kingdom Metazoa; phylum Chordata; class Actinopteri; order Perciformes; family Percidae; genus Zingel; species Zingel zingel. The sequence continues at coordinate 4,822,557 of CM042331.1, forward strand.
TCATCATGGGTAGCGCTAAGCTCTGCACGGAGCCGCTGCAAAATAGTCTCTGGAAGGAACTTGTTTTGGTGGAACATGTGTACGTTCAAAAGCAGTTTTAGTCGTGCAACAGAAAAGATTGGACAGATAGTCTAGCTAGCTGTCTGGATTTACCCTGCAGAGATCTGAGGAGCAGTTAACCATAGTCCTCAGAAATCCACCGGAGGTTAGAACGCCAACACAGAGACAGAGGAAGAAAACGGACATCGCCAAAAAGACATGCACAAGGCAGAATTTTCTGCGGCACCGGAGCAATCCTGGAAGTAGAACGTCAAGTATATAGACTAAGTTCACAGCAACCCAGAATGTTGTATGGTATGTAACCATTTTAAATGGTTCCTGAAACTAACAGCCAACCAAGAAGATACAAAGAAGCCAAAATTGGGGTTAGGAACCTGATCTGGCTGCAGAGTTTTTGTACTTGTATTTTAATGGTCAAATTCAGGCCAACTTTTGTATAGGTAGACAAACAAGGCATTACATAATCAAGTTAACTGGATATAAAAGCATGTATGAGTCTGAAATAATTATTAAAGACATGTTATGTTTATGTTCAACTCTAGTTGAAATTCTGGATAGTGTTAACATCAGCCGAGTCATACCATGGCATGATGCCCCCTACAGCTGAAACAGCAAGGCCCATGCTCTGATTTAAAGGTCAACAGCCCTGTCATCACTGAAGCTGCTGTATAATCTCCTCCTCCTGGTATCCTATAGCTCACAACACATCCACACAATAGACTCTATTGTAGGCTGCCACTGATACATTTCTGCAGCCGAATATCTTGCCTTGGGTCCACTTCTTCTAAAAAGAATCCATAAAATTGGATTTAGCTAAACGAGGCCACAAAGGGTCCTCGGCTACAGAAATTGTCCTACTACATTTACCTGACAGACACATTACCAGTTACGTTGCAGATTCCGATTTTACTCACAAAATACAACAATTAAAATTAGTAACTTTACTATTATTGATTGTTGCTTATGGGCAATAGTCTCGCATTGCCAGACCTTCCTCCACAGCGCTGTGGAGGAGGGTCTGGCTAGTCCACACAGCATTCCTGGATGGGAGAAAAACGCTCTCTGGTTTATTGGCATTTCTTTAAACCAATCACAATCGTCTTGGGCAGTGCTAGGCACCGGACAGAACCGCGGTGCCTCTGCAAAATAGCCTCTGGAAGGAACTTGTTTTGGTGGAACATGTACATTCAAAAGTAGTTTTAGTCGTGCAACAGAAAACTCAGATTGGACAGATAGTCTAGCTAGCTGTCTGGATTTACCCTGCAGAGATCTGAGGAGCAGTTAACCACAGTCCTCACAAATCCACCAGAGGTTAGAACGCCAACACAAAGAAAGAGGAAGGTAATGGACATCCGGCCGAAAAGATGGACATCTGACTAAATTTCCGAAGCAATCCCAGAAGTGGAACGTTGTGGATATAGACTACTTACGGGGAGACTACAGCACCAATTGTAGCTTTGGAAAAACAGATGTGAACTCTGGATAATCAATAAACATGCATGCCCTTACCTAGTTCATTGAGGCTCTGTGCAGCCTTGGTGATCTCCCTGCTGCCCCCCTGTAGCTGACCCTGGAGCCTCTTGCTCAGGTACAAGATACGAATGATCCTCCGCAGCAGGTCACAGGCCACCTGGAGCATGAAGAGAGGGAGGAGGCAAAATGGTGAGCTACTTGAATGAAACTTCAACCAAAATATCCATGGATTAAGTAAGCGTGATGCACTGCTGACGTGTGCTTGAGTGAGACAGAGATGCCCACCTAAAGGCTGTTGTTTTTTGGAGATGACTGACTGGCACTTTTAATAAATAACAGGCATGTGGAAAGAGGAAATACCCTCAGAAACAAACTAAGAACTACATTATATTACATCATCAAATAAACATGAGGTTCATCTGGGAGACGCACTTCAGTCACTTGGTTTATACCTGGCAGCTTCTCAGACTGAAAAAATGCGCATCCTGCAAAAAAATGTTAAGAAATCACAACCAATTAGCCACAATACCTATATTGTCCACACCATTTTACAATCTATGCTATTAACGTGTATGATACCATGGTCTGGGGGAATCCTCCATTCTGATTGGCTGCAGGGTGTCCATAAAAATGTATTATAGGACACCTACTAAAGGAGTTCCAGTGAAACTTACTGTTCTAAATGAATGTGCTACATTAAAACAAAAATGAAATGTGAATCTGTTAATTTTAACACTGTGAGGTGCTTCAGTGCCGACGTCCTATGAACACCACAATATGGCGCAAACATCTGAAAGATGTACACTGCCCCTCCAAACTGACTTTGCGGAAAGCCCGAGCCAAGTATCTTTGCTAGTTTAAGACCGACGCAGTTGTCAAATGCACCTGCGCCCATCTGTGGCCCATGGGCATGCTGGTCTTACAGGGAGGTGTGTTCAGGTGCATTCTGGGCGTGCTGGTCTTACAGGGAGGTGTGTTCAGGTGCATTCTGGGCGTGCTGGTCTTACAACGAGGTGTGTTCAGGTGCATTCTGGGCGTATTGCTGCCTTGAGGCAGCGGAGAGTGATCACGCCAGTAACCAACAAAAACCTGGTAGTAAAGTCAATAATGCAGCATTTCATTGTTTTTTAACAGAGAATTAGTCAAATGTGAACACAGGGACACACTTTAAAATCTCTCCTTCCTGCTCAGCAAATCCTCCATCATAATAGCACCACGCCAAGGTCCAAACGCGCCTGGCTTTTAAAGGGAATGGGAGATGATCTCTGATTGGTTTATTGCATGTTATGCCCAAAACACACCTCTGATTAATTAAGTACAACCTAGGGGAAATATATCGATATTATATCAATATCGTGAGACTAGATATCTTAGATTTTGGATATCGTAATATCGTAACATGACATAAGTGTTGTCTTTTCCTGGTTTTAAAGGCTGCATTACAGTAAAGTGATGTACTTTTCTGAACTTACCAGACTGTTCTAACTGTTGTATTATTTGCCCTTACCCACTTAGTCATTATATCCACATTACTGATGATTATTTATCAAAAATCTCATTGTGTAAATATGAAAGCACCAAGAGTCAACACTACAATATCGTTGCGGTATCGATATCGAGGTATTTGGTAAAACATATTGTGATATTGGATTTTCTCCATATCGCCCAGCCCTTAAAAACCATACGCCTGGCGCACGGACCCTTTTTTCCCGGCGTTAAACTAGCAAAAGTGGATTAGTACATGCCCTAAACGCACCTGCGCCAGGCGCTTCACGCTGTGGGCTTATATCGTTAAAATGGGGTCCAATGTGTTGTTTGACGAGGAGAAGAACAGAGAGCGACTGATCACTTAATGTTTGAGTCACAGCCAACTCGCACTGAAGGCTTGGGCCAGAGAGACACACACACACACACACACACACACACACACACACACACACACACACACACACACACACACACACACACACACACACACACACACACACACACACACACACACACACACACACACACACACACACACACACACACACACACACCACCATTAGCCCTGGAGAGAGACCTCAGAATCACACTGACCTTTTTACAGCCACAGTTTCATCAATATTTAATCAGGATTTCTGCACAAACAGGAGAACTGCAGTCCAGTGCTCTTACTGAGCTGCATGCACGCGTGTTGCTTGTTCGTGCACACACAGCAGCTTGGAGCTCTGCACACAACAAATCTCTTTGCCTACATGTAGGCAAATGCTGAATCTCTCTCCTACACAGTGTCGATTTCTCTGTGGGTTTTGGAAAACTTAAATCGAATAATGTTCTTTGGCAAAACTGCCACGCAGTTTTTTTTCTTCTGCCATCTCAAAAGAGAAACTGACTGATTCACACACAGCCACAGAAACGTAAATACCATCATTATGAAGTGTGTAGTGCAGAGTTACCTGCAGCCTGGCAAGCTGGGTGATCCGGGCCACAATCTTGTTGTACGGGTCTACAATCTTCGTCCTGATCCTGAATGAGATGTACATGGCTTCATTAAGAACCAAAGAGGTGCATGTAAAAACATCATATACTGTAGACCTTTTACATTGCAGAAACGTTCCAACCTGTTACCTGGGGCTTCCTATAACCTGGAGAACCTAGATAAATCATTTTAGTTAATGACACTGAGTTTATTATTTGGTCGCCTGTCATTAGATGCCACTTTGGAACTGAGTCAAACAGAAGAGACCTAATTTATTGATATGCTATTTCAATATTGATCCAGGTTACTACAATGGGCTTCATTTACAAGTGGCTCATGCTAATGCAGGGGCTTTTCTTGCACAGAGAAATAGTCAATAGTTTTGGCGCCCCCCCAAAGAGGATTTCAGCCAGCGCCAAAGGAAAATCACAAGCGCCAAAACAGAAAACATTACACTCCATAACGTTTTGTATTCATAACACGATTGTATTATTGTACAAATTAATAATACATTTTATTTTAAGGCGCCTTTCTCAGCACTCAATACAGGATACATAAGACATTTAAAAGCAGCAAAAAAATATAAATAAAGAATAAAACAGGCAGCTTTAAACAGATGTGTTTTGAGTTGCAATTTGAAATGGAGGAATGAATCAATGCTCCTGAGTTGGGGTGCTAATGAATTCCAGAGATGATGGTGGTGAGACGGGCGGAAGGGACAGACAGGTGTATGGAGGAACCTGCAGGCAAATATGGGGTGGGGGAGGGCGAGGTTGTGGATGGCCTTGAATGTAAACAGGAGGAGTTTGAATTGGATCCGGAACTGGACCGGGAGCCAGTGGAGCTGTTGGAGGACAGGAGTGATGTGGTGGATGGAGGGGGTTCGAGTTATGATGCTATGATTAAATTAGCTACAACAGTGATTGCAGTTACCTAATATTTTTGGGGGGCTTTTCCCTTTAGTATAGTGCCAGTGGATAGACATGAAAGGGGGAGAGAGATGGGGGATGGCACGCAGCAAAGGGCAGCAGGTCCCGGGCAGGACTCGGCCAGCACAGAGGGCATTAGAGCTGTTCTTCTCAAAGCCCAGGAACATGAAATGTCTAAAATCAGGGTGCTAAGTTTGGGAGGTAGGGAGAGTTAGAAAATAATATATCTTACTGTCCACCATGACAAGTTGTCAGTCTAACTTCAGACAGTGAGCTGGATTACCTTTACTCTTTTGCCCAAGTATATTTGTAATTTATTTTCACCAAATGACCTGTCAGGTGTCATCCAGTAGAAACTATTTTAATTCAATAGCTGTTCATTTATTTGATCTGCTGCACTTTGGATCAATAGACTGAGATTGAAAATGATGTCTAAAGGATGTTTGTTAGGTTTAAGTGATTCCTTTGCTGTCTCGCACAACGGTCTAATAACGTGAGAATGAAATGCTCAGAATGAGAATTTCATCCTTTGACACCAGTTGTGTACTTTTCAAAGAATGGGTGCTTAAGGTCCTTGTTTCACAAAATAATATTAAATGTACAGATTGGATGCTCTATATGTAATACGTATTTATAAAAATGAAAGTGCAAAGCTTGTCCTTTTGATGTACGGAGAGTTAGAAAAGAAAAGAAATTATTATAATTTTTTTTATTAGTCAAGTTGATCCCTACCCTGTCCTCTAGCCTACCGATAATAAATAGAAAATAAAAGTAGTTCAACACAGGTTATTCCGTTACTTTAATTTCTTCTTTTACGACTCAAATGTATGCTATACAAAAATGTGTTGTGACATTATTTACAAGAGCACAGACTCTACATACATCTAGCCTCTTATTTTTGCTCTCAAAGTGCACCAGTTTGATGCGTTTAACTTTAAAACGTACAAAATTTCCCAGGGGTATGCTTCCGGTATTAAGTAAGAGGGACAGACAACAATGGAAGAAATGGCGCTGGTGGTGTTATTGATTTTCTTTCACAATTACACCAATAAAACTGTGCCCAACATATTGAACCACTTTGTAGTGTTTGTTTTTTTTTTTGCTCCACTGGGTGCACTGGGATTATAATATTGTTCCATCTTTATGTCTTAGTTTGTTCAACAAGTGCCACCCCCAAGCAGTGCCAAAATGTTGTTCTATGAACCCATCCCCAAACTGGGTGGAAGGAAAAGCAGAACCTGTGAACCATTTAGGGTAACTTTTGAATTAGACACCTGAGAGGCTTAAAGGGTAACGACCGGTTTCTTTTTTCAACCTGGACCCTATTTTCCTGTTTTTGTGTGGAAGTGACTGATGGGAACAACAATCTTTGACATTGGTCCAGCATTAAGTGTGAACACTGTAACCGGAAGCCACAGACCGGGCTGCAATGTAACCCTATGGGACAAATGTTCAGCGTCAGTTAGCGTCCACTAAAAGTTCTGTTTTTGCCGCTGACAGACTCAGATTAATATTCTAAGTGTCTGACAACATTATGGAAAGGATCCCTTCAGAGATAGACCTTTAAAACCTCTTTAAGACCTTTCTGTTTAACCAGAACTCACCTATGGTCATGATGGCTGGGTCATGACCGAAAGAACAAGATCCAGGGTACAAGCGGCCGAAATGGGTTTCCTCAGGAGGGTGGCTGGCGTCTCCCTTAGAGATAGGGTGAGAAGCTCAGTCATCCGTGAGGAGCTCAGAGTAGAGCCGCTGCTCCTTTGCATTGAAAGGAGCCAGTTGAATTGGTTCGGGCATCTGGTAAGGATGCCCCCTGGGCGCCTCCCTAGGGAGATGTTCCAGGCACGTCCAGCTGGGAGGAGGCCTCGGGGAAGACCCAGGACTAGGTGGAGGGATTATATCTCCAACCTCGCCTGGGAACGCCTCGGGATCCCCCAGTCGGAGCTGGTTAATGTGGCTCGGGAAAGGGAAGTTTGGGGTCCCCTGCTGGAGCTGCTACCCCCGCGACCCGATACCGGATAAGCGGACGAAGATGGATGTTTAACCAAAAACAGCTCTGAAGTCGCTAGCGCTTAACCCACCAGACTCCATTTAAAAAAGCAATACTTTTACTGTGTATAGAGCCAACATATTTTCACATGTAAATCTGTAAACTATGCGTTTATTCCAACCAAAACTAGAGTTGTGATGGTTGGGAAAGTGTAAAGACGACCCAAAACCGCTTTTCATAGTTTAATTTTGTTTCTGTCGACTTTGAATAAAGAGTATTTTACAATGCTAAAATTACTGTTTATTTACATGCAGTCTGGTGGGTTTAGAGAACGCAATGTCGCGGATGTTTTTAGGTTTAAAAAAAGGATCTTACTCTTTAACAGAAAGGTCGACCTCCTTAGAAATCCTTCCATAATGTTGTCAGACACTTAGAATATTAATCTGAGCCTGTCAGTGGGAAAACGAGCACTTTTGTGAAGGTAAATACAAGCTGGACAATTCATTTTAATCTATTAACTTACATTGTAGCTTGTTTCACCGCTGCCGACTGCAGCGATCTCTCTTAACACTGGACCAATGTCAAAGATTGTTGTTCCCATCAGTCACTTAGACACAAAAACAGGAAAATAGGGTCCAGTTTGAAAAAAAGGTAGTTACCCTTTAATCTCCTACTTACGATTTAGTCAATTTATGCAATCCTAATAAAATCATTGGTTTAATATTGCTGATAAAGCAACACAAATCTCCATCAAAGGGTTTTCCTCAAGATGTGATGATGGTCCTACAAGAAAAGGTGAGGCATCTTTGGGAGCTACATTCTGTTTCTACCATTCAAGAGAGGCCAGTCAAACAGCTTCTTACTATGACTATACTATAAGTAGACAGCGATAAGATGAAAAAAGGTCATATCATGCACCTTGAGCTAAATTTGAATCAAAATGTGATGATAGTTGTGAGGCCTTTTGCTTATGTTGCCAGGCCACTGTCAATCAAATCTGATCAAACCATACACACACGCACTTCTGATGAAGCAGATTAGTGAGATTGTTGAGTGTTATAATATAAAGTAAGGATGTTTGCTTATGCAGTCATAAATATTTGACTGAAAATGTAATTTTGAAACCACGTTTTCAGGGGCTTTATGACTTGAATCAACTAAAAGGGCCAGCTAAGAGAAGAAAATAATAGGAGACAGTGGTTGTAAGCAGGTGTGTGAATGTTAAGCAGCAGGCGCTGAAGCCAAGCATCTATGGGTAAATGTTGACAACAAATGCTTCTAATCTGACTGAAGCCACGGGGAAATCGGTTTACCTGTCAACAGCCGCCTGCAGAGCACTGATTCTTGTCTGCATCATCTGAAGGACCCCTGAAAACAACAAAAACAGAATATATATTTCCGACAGTGATTTATGAGCTACTTTCTTAGCAGACTTCATTTGAAAAACACTGGCCCTCTCTTGTGGTGAAACCTGAGAACTGCAATAATTAAAAAAGACAGATCTTAAAAACTGCTATAGCAGGTAATTATTTAAGCATCAAAACGCATATATCATTGCTCAGCAATACTGTTGAAAGATGAGGATAGGCTCAAAAGTCTTGCCATGTGTAATTTTCATTATAGGTAAACTTCAACTATGAGAGACAAAATGAGAAAAAAAAAAATCCAGAAAAATCACATTGTAGGATTTTTAATGAATTTATTGGTAAATTCTGGTGGAAAATAAGTATTTGAAAATAAGTATTTTGGTCTTCACAAGGTTTTCACACACTGTTGCTGGTATTTTGGCCCATTCCTCCATGCAGATCTCCTCTAGAGCAGTGATGTTTTGGGGCTGTCGCTGGGCAACACAGACTTTCAACTCCCTCCAAAGATTTTCTATGGGGTTGAGATCTGGAGACTGGCTAGGCCACTCCAGGACCTTGAAATGCTTCTTACGAAGCCACTCCTTCGTTGCCCGGGCGGTGTGTTTGGGACCATTGTCATGCTGAAAGACCCAGCCACGTTTCATCTTCAATGCCCTTGCTGATGGAAGGAGGTTTTCACTCAAAATCTCACGATACATGGCCCCATTCATTCTTTCCTTTACACGGATCAGTCATCCTGGTCCCTTTGCAGAAAAACAGCCCCAAAGCATGATGTTTCCACCCCCATGCTTCACAGTACGTATGGTGTTCTTTGGATGCAACTCAGCATTCTTTCTCCTCCAAACACGACGAGTTGAGTTTTTACCAAAAAGTTCTATTTTGGTTTCATCTGACCATATGACATTCTCCCAATCCTCTTCTGGATCAACCAAATGCTCTCTAGCAAACCTCAGACGGGCCTGGACATGTACTGGCTTAAGCAGGGGGACACGTCTGGCACTGCAGGATTTGAGTCCCTGGCGGCGTAGTGTGTTACTGATGGTAGCCTTTGTTACTTTGGTCCCAGCTCTCTGCAGGTCATTCACTAGATCCCCCCGTGTGGTTCTGGGATTTTTGCTCACCGTTCTTGTGATCATTTTGACCCCACGGGGTGAGAGCTTGCGTGGAGCCCCGGATCGAGGGAGATTATCAGTGGTCTTGTAGGTCTTCCATTTTCTTATAATTGCTCCCACAGTTGATTTCTTCACACCAAGCTGCTTAGCTATTGCAGATTCAGTCTTCCCAGCCTGGTGCAGGTCTAAAATTTTGTTTCTGGTGTCCTTTGACAGCTCTTTGGTCTTGGCCATAGTGGAGTTTGGAGTGTGACTGTTTGAGGTTGTGGACAGGTGTCTTTTATACTGATAATAAGTTCAAACAGGTGCCATTAATACAGGTAACGAGTGGAGTACAGAGGAGCCTCTTAAAGAAGAAGTTACAGGTCTGTGAGAGCCAGAAATCTTGCTTGTTTGTAGGTGACCAAATACTTATTTTACAGAGGAATTTACCAATAAATTCATTAAAAATCCTATAATGTGATTTTCTGGATTTTTTTTCTCATTTTGTCTCTCATAGTTGAAGTGTACCTATGATGAAAATTACAGGTCTCTCTCATCTTTTTAAGTGGGAGAACTTGCACAATTGGTGGCTGACTAAATACTTTTTTGCCCCACTGTATTTAATAGTCATCTTTTTGAACATTTTCATAGTCGTCAGATTCATCTCCCAACCCTTATAGAACTGGCTCAGGTTTGCCTTGGACCTGCTCTCAATTATGCTGTTATAGTTTTAGACTGCTGGGGGACTTCCTTTGACACACTGAGCTCCTCTCTCCTCTCTCTTTCCATCTGTGTGCACCCATGTCCCAGAAATGCTTGTTACTAACTTAGCTCCGGAGAGCTTTTTCTCCAGAGTCCTTATGTTTTCTCACCCAGCAGTTTTCCCTGGATTAGTGTGGCACCTAAATCATGGTTGCAGCTGCCGCCGTGGTCCTGCTCCGCGCCCTGCTAGGTCCTGCTACGCCCTGCTACGTCCTGCTATGCCCTGCTACGTCCTGCTATGCCCTGCTATGCTATGAACTACTAAAACTACCATTTATAGTCATAGTTCCATTATCTTTATTGTGACTATTATTGCCACTGTTCATCACACCCCCAACTGGCACCATCACACACCACCGACCAAGAGCCTGGGTCTGTCCAATGTTTCTCCCTAAAAGGGAGTTTTCCTCACCACTGTTGAACTAAATGCTTGCTCTTGGGGGAATTACTGGAATTGTTGGGTCTTTGTAAACTATAGAGTTTGGTCTAGAGCTACTCTATCTGTAAAGTAGCTCTTGTTATGATTTGATATAAAATAAAAGGTAATTGAATTGCTTTCGGGACCTGCCACTCTACCAAAACTGTGCTTACTGAAGTCGTAAATGGTCTTCTCATTAATAAGGATTCATATTCCATCTCGGTGCTTCTACTACTGGATTTTAGTGACCTATTGATCACTGTATACTCCTTAAATGATTGGAAGAAAAAAAATGCCTTCTCTGGCCCGGCTCTCACGTGGTTACAATTACCTATCCAAAAAAACATGTGCGTTTCCTTAAGAAATATAACTGATGACCTATAAATTTGTAAACTTCATACCTGTCTGAAACACTTAACCTCAATACTCCAATCAGGACTCTGCTCTCAGAACACAAGTCTCCTTTCTGTCCCAAGTTAAAAAGAAGTCAGACGACATCCCTCTTTTTCATAAGTAACAAACACATTCTATGTAACATTTTGTCATACTGATTGCATATACTGTCATTGTATTGTATTGGTCTATTCTGGGTGTCATATGCTGTACAGATTGTAAAGTCCCCTGAGGCAAATTTGTGATTTCTGATTTTGGGCTACAAAAATAATGATAAACTTGACGGACAACTATAGCATCATTTTGACCAAAATAAAAAACAAGAATGTTGTTGAATACCATTTTCTAATAGGTTTATTGCAAACCGAAGCCATTGGCTGCTAAGCAAGTAGTAAAACAGCACCATGATGCAACAGGACGTAGAGTGGTCGTCTACCAATCGGAAGGTTGTGGTTTTGATCCCCGATCTCAGTCTACATGTTAAAGTGTCCTTGGGGTACTGAACCCCAAATTGCTTCCAGGAATGTGCATACAGGTTTGTTTCAGATTACCAGGTGGCACCTTGTATGTTAGCCTTGGCCACAGGTAGTGGTGGAATGCATTTGAACCGCGGATCAATTGCAAAGTTTAACCACGACCTAATAATAGTGGGGAATAGCTGCTGTTAGGGCTGTGTATTGGCAAGAATCTGGTGATACGATACATATCACGATACATGGGTCACGATTCAATATATTGCAATATATTTCGATACTGTGCATAAGGCGATATATTGGGATTTTTTTTTAAGTATAATTTTAGAAAAACTAATATTAAAAAAAAAAAGACATGATGTGCATAAAAGTCAAATAAGTTTACTTTAGATAAACGATTCAGTACACAGAAAATCAAACTGCCAGTTTGGGATTGTGGTTCACAGGTTCTTAGTGAGCACATTTGTATATGCTAAAATAGGCCAAAGTTCAGCCGTAGCTACACTGTTAGCTTAAGTCAGGCACTGCTAGGCACTGTTAGGCAAGGACACTAGTGGTGCGTCTCAGTACAGCCATTTAGCAGTAGGGGGTTTAAACACAACATAAACGTCAACCACTGTCTTACATGAATATTTTTACACGTAAACTAAAAAGAAAATTACATATCGATTTTTGAAAATCGATATGGTGTTGCTAAATAAAATATTGCGATACTCAAGTGTATTGGTTTTTCTTACACCCCTAACTGCTGTTACTGTTGCTTGAAGTAGGCTGATAAAGCTCTATGGCGGGTTGCAGTCAAAAGATACAGGCAACGCAATTTTCCGTTCACGTGAACGGCGCGTGATGAAATCCGGTGCAAATACGGCACCGGTGCCTAAACGACTGGTGTCTACCAAACAGAATAGCAACGCGGATTTCAGTGCCACTTAAACACCTGCTCTGCTCTCTGATGCTCTGAAACAGACGTGGTTTTTGTACTGATCCGAAAGTCGATCCGATCCGTGACTCAAAACCGTGATCCGATCCGTGAGTTTGGTGATCTGTTGCACCCCTAGCCACCGCTGTATGAATGGTGCCTGTAGTGCTGAGCTCTCTGAGTGGCCGCTAAGAACAGATCAGAATAGATAGCCCTATATAAATATAAACCATTTACTGATTTTAGCCAAATCTCACACAAATACACCAATAGAGAGAGAGATTTCAAAAAAAGTTACTTCTTACGGTTGAATCATAATGCTTTAAGAAAATAAAATGTTGACTATAATAAACCCCTTATCTGTAAACACATTGTGTCAGCAACTGATTTGCGCAGCGTACTGACATGAACTAAAACCAATGGCAGTCAGGAAGGGTAAAAAAAAAAAAAAAAACATTCTTAAGCCCATGTGCATGTCCATGAAGCTGTTCCTGCCCATTCGTGATCTTGAAATTATAATGGCGGCATATATAAATGTGGCTCTTTACCTTCAAGGGACTCTATCCCAGTTGCCTGAGACAGTAAGTCTTCATGTCTGGCCACAACCTGGAAGGAAGGAAGGAAGGAGTATTAACAAATATGGATTGGGGTTAATATTATGGTTACATATTAGTGCTAATTCAGTGTTGATGGCAATAAGAGAGTGGTCATTAGCAATTTCACAGATATTGTTTACTGTTAAAAAAATAAAGTTAACACAGCACACACACACACACACTATATATTTGACTATCTTTTGGCGAGTCAAAGATTTAATTTAGCTGTTCCTACTAGGGTTAACATTCATTATTGATTAAGCAATCAATTATTTTCTCGAATAATTGGTCTATAAAATAAAATGCCAATCAAGGTTTCCCAAAGCAACAACTTAAAAACTGTCTTGTTTTGTCTGAACAACAGTCCAAAACCCCAAAATATTCAGTTTACTACCATAAATAGACCGTGTTTACATGGGATGGGAGAAAAGCTTGCTCTGGTTTATTGGCATCTCTTTAAACCAATCACAATCGTCTTGGGCAGCGCTAAGCTGCGGACGGAGTCACGGTGCCTCTGCTAAATAGTCTCAGGAAGGAACTAGTTTTGGTGGAACATGTGTACGTTCAAAAGTAGTTTTAGTCGTGCAACAGAAAACTCAGATTGGACAGATAGTCTAGCTAGCTGTCTGGATTTACCCTGCAGAGATCTGAGGAGCAGTTAACCACAGTCCTCACAAATCCACCAGAGGTTAGAACGCCAACACAGAGAAAGAGGAAGGGGACGGACATCCGGCCAAAAAAAGAAGCACAGCCGGCAGAATTTCCGGAGTCAACGGAGCAATCCCAGAAGTGGAACGTCGTGGATATAGACTACCCAATACCTTGACAGGCAGGACGGGGGAGAGACCACAGCGACGCAACGCTATTATGAATCCCACTGCTTTTCTTAAGCATGTGGACAGTGTTTGTGTAATTACTCTCACTGCCAGATGGGGGAGACAGACGCTTCACTCTAGCTTTAATATAGAATTTTGATTTGAATTTGATTGTGCACCATTTCATGTGAAACTCTTGAGTAATTAACCTTCATTTCACCATCTCTACTATAAGTTGACCCTGACTCTGATTCTACACTGGTCTGAGCTGCGTTCTGGCTGTGCCGCTGTTTTGTTCCGTCCTCCGCCACGCACCATACCACACTGGGAGCGTCTTAGAAGCGGAGCGTCTTGCTGCCCGACTCGCAGATTATATTATCTCTAAAGTACTTTACAGAACACTCGCGTGTTTATTAAGCTAGTGCCTACCTTCCACTCTAAGCACTCCTGCAATTAAACTCCATGCCTTCATTTGTCTGGTGTGGTCCTTATAATTAACAAAATCTGTGATATAATGTTTTTCCACCTCCAAGATGAATCTCTCGTGGTGTTGTAGAGGAGACATAAACAATATTCGGGGGGGAAGAGGGAGGGGTGTCTTTTGGTAACTTGACTGGATAGTCTCGCTGTTCCACTTCCTGCCCGGCTGTCCGAACGCCCCACGGCTTGTGTGAAAATAGACCCAACGCGTGTCTTTAGCCGAGCAGAGAGTCACACGCGCTTCTGGGACGCGCCACAGCGCAGCTGGTGGATTATCAAACATTGACTTGAATGGCCGTGATTGCTCGCGGGGGTCGCGACGCAACCAGAACGCAGCGCAGACACCCCCGGTGGAAATTAGGGGTTAGACTCCCAGTACGGAGCCCCTCCTCGTCCCACTTTGTCAAAAAAATTAATTATAACTATCTCGAGGCCACGAGATAGTTATAATTATTTTTTGACAAAGTGGGACCAGGGGGGCTCCGTATCCCAGTGAGTCGGTGTGGCTGTATTGGGTTTGTACCTGGCTGTGCAGCTCCTTGTCTAGCTGACTGATGCCCTGTGCCAGCTTGGCCAGCTGCTCAGCAATGACAGCATGGTGAATAGCCTGAGCTGTGTACGTCTTCACATCAAAGTCCTGTGCCAGGAAATCAGCGAAGCACTCTGTACAAAAAATAAAAATAAAAACAGCAGCACGTCCTCAAACCATTCAATACACTCAATACAGTTCATACTATTCCTAAATGTTATTTCTGTGAAGCATTTAGACTGTTGTTTTCTGTTTACTTTAGAATCAAACATCAGATTTTATAAAGTACATGTGTTTAGTGTGCAGAATTCTTAATGTGTAAAGTAACTAGTAACTAAAGCTGTAACAGATGAATGTAGTGGAGTCAAAAGTACAATATTTCTCTCTGAAATGTAGCGGAGTAGAAGTAGAAAGTGGCATGAAAAGAAAAGACTCAAGTAAAATACCTCAAATGTGTACAGCACTTGAGTAAATGTACTTAGTTACATTCCACCACAACCGGACGTCTCTCTCTGACCTGTTCTTTGTATATATATCAAGATTTGGCACAGTTTTGGTGTGCAATACTTTTTTAATGCTCATCTGTGCATTGGCGTAGGAAACACATTTTAATGCCAGGTGTAAATGGGGCCCTATTTTCACCTGGCACTGAAATGCGTCTCATATCCAAATTGTCACACATACAGCAAGGGACATCACAAGGTATTTTAGCTTTGTCTGCATGGAGTTTGAAAAGAAAATTGACAGTAGTGTATACATCACTGGACTGTCATATCAGAGGCATGTACACCAGAGCAAAGAGGAGCAGGAAAATAGCATCGCACACCAATAATGTGCCAAATCGTACTTTACATAGAACTGTGTAAAAAAAAAAAAACAAGTACAATCTGTTAAAAAAAAATATTACAATAATAAATAGGCCCTAACGTTACCTCATTGCACCACAGCAACCTTGTGTTGTTGTTTTTTTTTTTATGACTTCAGATTAAAAATAAATAAATCAATGTGTACCTTTGATCATGTAGTTGGCTGAATGAATGAATGCTTTATTTCGAACATCATATAATAACATCGTAAAAACGAAAATAACAAAAAGTTCAAACAACCCAGTACATTCATTCAGTACTAATGCTTATTCGTCCAACTCCTATTGGAATTATCACTTAGCAAACAAAAGTCTGAGAACTCCGCTCCGCCTCTTTCAGCTGTAGTCTCTTTTAGTTTCTGTCACCACCAGTGTAATTTACAAGTTATAGAAAATATATCAACAGCAATGCAAATGAGCCGCACATGTATTCCCAGTGCCTAAAACCATGGACGAATTAGCCGAAAACTCGGGTGATAACCACGTCACAATTACAAATTAAGATATGTAATATGTGGTTAGCTCGGAAGTGCTTTTTAGCTAACTGCGCGACAAAATTGGCCAACGCTTTTAAATATATGTTGTACAACTATCAATGAACACTTTGAACAGGCCACACATCCCCGCTACCGCTCATAAAGCGTTTTATTTTTACCATCTTTCAGAAGTGAATTCGTGGTAGGTTCTCTCCCGTTCTCCATGTTGATACTTCCGCATGTGACGTTTATACTGAGAGACGAGCGGCACTGGACGTTGCACGAGCCTTAAAGGGCAACACACGTGAAATTCTGGACTGCTCTTTTTCATGTAGTCCCCGAGGCTAGCGGGGTATGACAAGCCATTTTAACATGTAATAGCTAGACTGGATATGTATTGCAGATATATGTAATTCAACTCTTCCTAGTCAAAAAGAACAATTGTCATTTCAGACATCCACAACGTCATTCTTACTAGTACAAATGACGTCACGTTTCCCATTCATGGTATGGGGCTTTCAATTTCCAATCTACGTCATTCTTCCTGACCACAATGAACATTCCAGATATCTGCAATAGAATTATTACTAGGAAAAACTCCCATTTCAGATATCTACAATACAATTGTTACTAGTCAACACTTAAGTGAGCCATTTTGACATTCGTTATTATCTTTTTGCTTAATGTCACTGTGTCAGTTACTATTTCAGATATATAAAATTACATTCTGGATGGGAAGCATTTCTATTATAGATATCAACAATTGTATTTTTCCCAGTAAAATTGCAGTTGTATGTATCCGTAATTACTTTTTTTACTAGTCAGAATGTATTTTGGATAGTCCAAATTACAATATACAGTAGATATCTGGAATGTTCATTTTGGATATCTGTTGTTAGGGTTTTGACTAGTAACAATAGTATTGTAGATATAAAATGGGTGTTATTCCTAGTAATAATTCTATTGCAGATATCTGCAGATGTTCATTGTGGATAGGAAGAATGACGTTGTGGATATCTGAAATTGAAAGCCCATACACATGAATGGGAAAGGTGACGTCATTTGTACTAGTAAGAATGACGTTGTAGATGTCTGAAATGACTATTGTAGATAAGAATGTCATTGTGGATATCTGAATTGTTCTATCCAGTCTAGCTATTAAATGTTAAAATGGCCACATACAATTTTAAATGATTTTTAGATATCTTAAATTTAGTTTTGACCAGTAAAATCAAAGTTGTAGATATCTTGACATACACTTTTTACCAGTAAAATTCATATTTTGGATATCTCTATTGGCATTCTAACTAGTGAGAATACAATTTCAACGAGTATAAATGCTATTATGGATATCTAAAATGTAATTATAGAAGGGAATGCGTTTTGATTAAATGTTAAAACTGCTTGCCATAAACGTTACTTCTTAATAACACTGGTACAGTAACAGTTTACCCTTATATTATATTAGTAAATACCCAGCATTTACTTTAAGAAAAATCATGCTGAAGGAAAATAATTCTGTAGGGACAAAGAAAGTTTACACTACAGATTTCTATCTCAATTGATTTGTGCATTGTTTGTATTCATTCTTAAATGTATCCAAATTTTCAGAATTGTATCAACCTTAATTCATGTATTTTGTAAATATTCATTGGTTCATTCATTCATCCATCTATTCATCCACATATCTGTACACCCATGTAATTACCCAGCTGGCAAGAAATTCTCCTTTCTTTTTGTATTTCTGTTATTGTTCTTGGTTATATCAAATTATTTTAGCTGTTTAATAATGATCACCAGGCCTGATTTGTATTTGTATTTTTCCTTTTTATTAATAAAATAATAAAAAAGACAAACATGATCCTTAAAAGGTAATGAATCATGTCACCCCCTATTTGAGATTTAATTTAATTTGATGTAATCATGTATTACATCAAAGTATAGTCCTCAAGGCAAGCAGGCAAACTTCCTAGGGATAGGATAAACATCATAACACCTACATGAGTGTAAAAAAAAATCAAACCATAACCAATCATAATTACAACATTGAGCAACAAACTGACAGATACCATAATAACGAGCACTCAGGGGGTTTTTCATCCCCACCTGTGCATTTCCTTATGTTATTGTACATATCTTCTTTTGGATATTTATTTCATATGCACAAATTAAGTTTGGGGGAGGAAACCCATAGTGACAGGGAAACAAACTTCTACACAATACTGGTATGGCTTACCCCACTCATTGCTTATTCCACACTACTAACTAGTTAGCTAAATAGAAATTTAGATATATTTGCACTGATTCTTAGTCTATTTTTTGTATAAATATCCAACTTGCATTAGACAAGTCTGCAAATCTAACACTGTCTTTAAAGATCAGTCTACTATCACTTTGTGAAAGCGTTGTGAACCGACAATCACAGACAACAAATTAAACAAAACAAAAACTACATTAAAATACTGAAATGTTTAACAAATAGATACAGAAAAAAAATAACGTATGCAAGAGACTTTCAGTATACAGACAGTATATCTTGAAGACATGGTTGCTAAAAGGAATAATTGTCATCACATATCTCTCTCACTCTATCCAGTTTAGCTATTTTCAGTTGATAAGGAAATCCTACCTATCCACTTATTGAAAATAAACATTTTGGCAACAGCAAAAGCTACAACTAACCTCGTATTCTTATTCTGCTTATCATTATTTATATATTGTTAAATAGACAGTCTCAGGGCTCTCGCTGCCCCTTGAATGGTAGAAAATGTGTTTGGGACATAGACTGTTAAAATATTGGACGAAGCTTCTGGTGAAGCCAATGCAGAAGTGCCTCAAACCCTCATCCTATCTAATTTTCAGCACTGGGTGACTCCAATGTCTGCAAAAAGAATTTCTTTTTTTCTAGAAGTCTATGAGAAAATTACCCTGATTCTTACTTGATTGATTACCTCAGTAACCTCACCTGGTAGAGCGCGTGCCCATATACAGTATAGAGGTACTGTATATGGAGCGGCCCCGGTTCCGACTCCGATCTGTGGCCCTTTGTTGCATGTCATTCACCCTCTCTCTCCACTTTCATGTGTTCGGCTGTCCTATAAAAATAAGGCCCAAAAAATAATCTTAAACAAAAAAAAACTGTCAATAAAGCAAGGGATGCTACACGCAGACCTGTCAATCATGATAAAGGCTTTTAATGTAAACATGGCACTGTTTACATTAAAATTGCTGTGAACTTGTTTTTGGGTGGTGTCTGTGTTTTTATTTTAAACTTTGAGTTTTGTTCAGCAACTTCTCCCCTGCTGTTTGTATTATACTTTTGACAGCTAATACGATTAGAGTATTTTTCAAGTTTGGGATGCTATAACTTAATTAAGGAGAATTAAGTTATTGATGAGATAATGCAGAGGAAATCAATTGATATGTCTAATTTGTTTGGCATGGAGAGAGCAGGATCATGGGGGCAGCGTTTGTGCCATCACCATTCCTACAAGGACTGAAGTATGGGTAGATTTTCTCAGTGAAGGAGCAGCCAGTAAAGGAGTAGATCAGAGCTGCAGCATCTACGTCATAAAAGGAGACCAGACCTTCCTCATAATCCACAAACACCCCCACCTTCTGAGGCCGAGACTTCAGAGAGAGAAGGACACCAGGGCCTGCAAGAGCTTTATACTCATCTACATTTCTCAACCATATACTCCAAAAGCCATTCTTAGGAGACAATCTGATCTTTCCCTTTCTGATGACCGATTCATTGGCCACACCTAGGTCCCATTCAGTTTTTCCTCCAACTTCAACTTCGTAGTAAAATCTACCTGAAGAGAAACTCTGCTTTCCTAAAACACCGTTACAGATGGAAAATCTCAATGGGTTGTCTAGGACATCATTTGGTATATCACTACACTTTACTTGTTTCCCATCATCAGACAGGATGAGATAGGGACTAGCAGTGTCAGGATCAAGAGTGACATCTACTACATATTGCTGAATCCTCTTCAGCTCAACATCAGCACACAGCTCCTTCATCTCTTTACTGAGTGTCTCCTCCAGCTGAGCCACAGCTCTCCCCACAGTGCCCTTGTATGATGACTGAAATTTGACGTCTGTCCAGTCTTTGGTGGGTGGAGCAGGGATTAAGGATGGGAGGCTTAGAAGTAAATGGAGGTGGTCGTCAGTGTGTGAGAGATGCTCCACCTCGGTGCTTCTCTTCATCAGCTCAGAGATTTCCTGTTCAAGCTCTTTGATGAAACCTTCAGCCTGTTTCTCTGCTTTTTTCTGCTTCTCTTCAATCGCATCCATAAGCTGAGCCAGGCCTCTCTCAACAGACTGGATCAGAGCAGTGAAGACCTGAACACCGGCTGCTGTCTCTCTGTCTGCATCATCCTTGCTGAGCTTCAGTGATTCTTTCATCTGCTGAACCTTCAGTCGCCTCTCCTGTATCATCTGTTGAATTTCAGCCTGTGTCTTCTCCAGTTTAACTTTCTTGTGTTTATATTCTTCAATCAGATGAACAATGGGATGTCTCTTGTGGTCTGATTCAGTGCAGAAGTGACATACACACACCTGATCTGTCTGGCAGAACAGCTCCAGAGGTCTATCATGCCTCTTACACATTCTGTTTTCCAGGTTCTCCACAGGATCAATCAGCTTATGTCTTTTCAGGCCTGTGATTCTGTGATGAAGCTCCAGGTGAATTTCACAGTAGGAGGCCAAACACACCAGGCAGGATTTCAGGGCCTTCAGTTTGGTTTCAGGGCAGACATCACAGAGCACTGAGCAGCTGCTGACTTTCTTTATGTCTGACATCCTGAAATTATCAGCCATCTCAGATATGAATGTATTGACACGCAACAAAGGCCTTCTGTCAAAAAGATCTTTACACATGGGACACTGGCTTTGGACATTAATCTTCCAATGTTCTGTGATGCAGTTCTTGCAAAAGTTGTGTCCACATGGTAGGGTGACTGGATCAGTGAACACATCCAGACAGATGGAACACAGAAAGTGCTCTTCAGAAAGGAAATTGCAGGCAGCAGACATGTCTAGAAAACAAGACCAAAAGGGAAAACAATTACTTTCTCACTCCTCTGAACTACATACTGTTTTCTCATTATTAGCTTTGGGTCCCAAAGATCACCACCAATAGTCCTAGCACACTTCCTCTTCAAACTGCACAATGTAATGGTTTAAATGAGGTGTCGGCCATGAAGAAAAATATTATTTTGAAAGGTGGTAGTACTGTTTTAATAGTAAATACTGTGTTGAAAGGGAAGCACACAAATAATTTTACATTGTAATACATTTTACTGATAATAACAATGACAAAATGATTACTGCTTGAATGAACACAGCAGTTTTTTTATCAGTCACAATTCTTAGACAAAGTACCAAAAAACAGAATAAAACTGAACATGATCAGCTTCAAAGGCATTTATGTATAACAGTGTTATTAGAAAGTTAGTGTTTATGATATTATGTCCACCCCAAGCCCTATAAAGACTATGTTGCTATAAACATGTAGTCTCTGCCATTCATTGAAGTTCTCTAATTAGGGTTCAAACTCTGAAGGGTACGGTGGCCGACAGGGGCAAATGCCCTGCAACTTAAAAAAACACACGCAAATAGACAAAACACAAGCAAATTAAGAAAACAACTTCATTAAGGAGAGAGAGAGAGAGAGAGAGAGAGAGAGAGAGAGAGAGAGAGAGAGAGAGAGAGAGAGAGAGAGAGACGGGACACGTTCAATCTCAGAACGGTGTGCAACGGTGCGATCATAGACTGTAAATATTAAGTCTATGTTTGAGATATGTTTTCTCTCGTTTGGTGGGTGTGTCTCGGCTCAGGTCCCAGGTGATACTCAATCAGCAGAGACGTGTCTGTAAACTCATGGTAATTAAAACATTTAAAACTGCATCAGCGTTTAATGTTGACGTTTGTTTAAGCAATATTACATGAGAGGGTTTAATTTCGAGGTCCGAAATTACTGAAGTAGGCATAGGCCTCCTCAAGTGTAATATTGTGATTATACAACAAAATAAATGATCAATCTGTATTCATGTTGTGGAGCAATTCGCTCTTGAAATACAAAAAAAAAACAAAAAACAGACAGGATTTCTAGTCTCTCCCTGTTTAGTCAGCCAGCCAATTTACCGTGGGATTTATCAATCTGAATAAATCCCGCCTGCACATAAACACAAAACTGCTTTGCTTGCTCCATCGTGTTGTAAGTAAGACATCTGCTGAAAAAGTTATTGTAATCATTAGCATGATTGCCGTACTGTTTAGTTCAAAAACATCCAAAACACCAAAGTATGAAGAGCGGACCAGACGCCAGCTTTTGTTTTGAAAAGTCGAAGCTCGGGACGGCACCAGCCAGGAGGGCATGAGACGGGAGCGTAGACTGTATATTATTAATATATTATGTTATTAATAATAATAATAATAATAATAATAATAATAATAATAATAATAATAATAATAATAATAATAATAATAATATGAATTTAATATACAGTCTATGGACGGGAGGGCATGAGACGGGAGTTCTCTTTTTACTATGCAGCCATACCCGACTGGAGAACTTCCGTTGTGTAATCTGGATGCATTTGTTTTTGGGGTTTGTGTGCTTTTCTTTTTGCATCGTTTTTTATTTGCAGCGCGTTTGTGTATTTGGTTGTGTTGTGTGTATTTGCAGCGCGTTTGTGTATTTGGTTGTGTTGTGTGTATTTGCAGCGCGTTTGTGTATTTGGTTGTGTTGTGTGTATTTGCAGC
Organism: Zingel zingel; assembly: GCA_023566125.1. Lineage (NCBI taxonomy): Eukaryota > Metazoa > Chordata > Actinopteri > Perciformes > Percidae > Zingel > Zingel zingel. Next base: position 4,845,431 of record CM042331.1, read on the forward strand.
GCGTTTGTGTATTTGGTTGTGTTGTGTGTATTTGAAGCGTGTTTGTGTATTTGGTTGTGTTGTGTGTATTTGCTGAGGCTGAGCAATTTTATCAATTCTGCGATATAAATCTATATTTTTTTCCCCAAGAAAGTATCGATTTTTAAGCCGCGAGTTTCGATACATAAGTCCCATTCAAATCCCCCGTGTTTACCGCCGTTCGCGTTGCAGGAAGAGCGATTTGGTCAGCCAGCCGCTAGTGTCGCTGTAGAGCAAGTTACCCGTACTAACTTTACACAGACGCCAACGTCTACCTCTTCCTGTTTACGGAATCAGAGCTTATATACTGTCTATGAGTCAGAGCGAGGAGATTCAAGAAAAATCTATGACAGTACAGTATTAAGTACAGTTAGCAAACTCATATTTCTGTCTGACATTAGTCACACGCTGGGTTTTTACGGTCCTTTGGGGAATATCTGAGTGTTGTTAGCAACAGTGTTGTTGACAGTACAGACAGTAGCTACATTAGCTAGCGATGTTTAGCTAGCCGCCGGACCCGACAGTGACACTCGAGTAGTAAATAGTTCTTAATATTTGTATTAAATATTAGTGCAGAACATTGTAGAAACTCGTATCACTGTCTGACATTAGTCACACCGAGTTAACGCGGTGTGTTTACGGTCCTTTGGGGAATATCTGAGTGTTGTTAGCAACAGTGTTGTTGACAGTACAGACAGTACAGTATTAAGTACAGTTAGCGAATTTTATTTACTTTTCAAAGGCTTGTAAGCTACAGTTTGCACTGTTTCAATAAATGGAACTAATTTTTCATAATAATAATAATTGATTCATTTTGTCCAGCATTTGCAAGCTGTAGACTCTCTGTTCAGTCAGAGACATATATTGTGTAATTGGTGTTTTTAGTTGTCAGTTCAATTAATTAAATCCAAGTAAATGGAACACTCACAAGATGTCACCAAAATCACTCTGTCCCCTTTAAATCTTTCAGAAAATGATGTAAGTGTATCGAATTATATCGAATCGTATCGAATCATATCGTTGGCTGAATATTGTGATATATATCGTATCGTGAGCTGAATTTCGTGTATCGTATCGTATCGTGAGATTAGTGTATTGCTACAGCCCGAGTATTTGCTGCCCATTTATGTATTTGGTTGTGTTGTGTGTATTTGCTGTCCGTTTGTGTATTTGGTTGTGTTGTGTGTATTTGCAGCGCGTTTGCTGAATGCTGCGCATGTGTTGTCAAATTAATGAAGTTGTTTTCTTAATTTGTTTGTGTTTTGTCTATTTCTTAAGTTGCAGGGTGTTTGCCCCTGTCGGCCACCGTAGAAGGGGGTTTTAACCCTATTGTTTTTCTCCTGGTTTAGTATTATTTGTCGTCTTCCGCCGCGGCTCAAATTCCCGTGAGCCGGAATAAGCTAGAAACACGAAACTCTGCCAAATGACTGGAAATTATGTGCATTCGGTTCCCAAGAAATATGAGAAGAATCTGTCACATGGTGGCGCTACAATTAACGAAAAAAGCAATTTTGGAAAGAAAACGCCCCTCAGTCTGATTGACTTAAAATTTCTCACACATATGCAGCTCAATGTGCTCTACAAAAAAAGCCTGTTGGACCATAGAGGTGCACAGTGATGGAATTTTGGGCTAATTTGCATAATGTGAAAAACAGTCAAATGAATAGAACTTTGTCAATTTTGATCCTATCAACACCAAACTTGGTATAGAGCCATATGAGCAAGATTGGTGAAAAAACATGGCCGCCATCAATTAAAGAGTTACGCCAAGGGTGGGGCTTAGCAGTAAATTGTCCATAACTCACTAGTGGTTAATTCAATCATCATAAAATTTTTAACACATCTTTAGGCTGGAACGAGCTAGAGACATTAAAAAATTGTCACCATAACTGATGCTGATGTGCTCATGCTTCCCAAAGAATATGATGCAATTCGGCCTGATAGTGGCGCTATAACTTAGGCCAAAGGTTTTAAAGGCCACGCCCCTCACATGGTGAGTCCAATTGACATGAAATTCCTCAAACAAGTCCAGCTGAAAAAAAAGCCTCTTGGACCATAAACGTCCATGGTGATGGTATTTAGCTAATTTACACTTAAATTAATATATCTTTGTCAATTTTGATTATATCAAGACCAAAATTGGTATATGGCCTTGCGGGACTGAGATACACATTTCTACTATAAATGAGCAAGATTCGCCATTAAACATGGCAGCCATCAATCAAATAACTTCCTAAAGGGCGAGGCTAGCAGGGAATTGCCTATAACTCAAGTTCTGCCCTAGCAATCTTGTCTAAAATTGATGGAGACATTTAAGACCACGAGTTGAAAGTACATGCCAAGTTCCATTAAAATCTGATAAAGGGGGCGGAATTGCGGGACTTGCTTCATCTATTGTAGGGATGAAACAGGTGTGTGGTTGGTTTCACCACTTTTTCTTTTTTTTTTTTTTAAGATTATTTTTTGGGCTTTTCCGTCTTTAATGGACAGGACAGGTGAGAAAGGGGAGAGAGAGGGGGGAAGACATGCAGGAAATCGTCACAGGTCGGAGTCAAACCCCAGACCTCTGCGTCGAGGCATGACCCTCTAAATATATGTGCGCCTGCTCTGCCCACTAATCCAACCCGGCCACACGGCTTCACCACTTTTTTATAGAGCATTAAACCATCTGAATTGGTTTGGCATATGCTCAATGCTGCTTGCTGCTTTGACTTTTGGCGATTGGGATGCTTCCCAAGCCTGCTGTAGCACAGGCGGTAGCGCATTTACCTAACAATCAGAAAGTTGGCGGTTCTGATCTCAAAGTGTATGATTGAGAATGAAAGGTAACTGTAACAAGTGAAAGTGCTTTGAGAAGCCAAAAAGAGGGGATTGTACTTGCGGCCATGTTTTTAGACCTTTTGGTCCATGTATCATCTGTTCGTTAAATTATTTCATTCAATCTGGGTGAATCTATGAAAAGTGAATCAGAGATAAAAAAACAAGTGCAGGATAATCATAATTGAATCGAATCATGAGACCAGTGAAGATTCACACCCCTACAGAACATTACACACCAAGAATATTGCATGATGCCCTACACCAAGATAATGCACATTCTTCCAAAATGCCCTACACCACCAAAACCCCAGTACACCTTATCCTCACCTTCGTTAGTGGTGGAGGCGGGGGTCAAAAGGGCAGCATCATGATCACATACATATGGAAATGGACTGTTGTAGCGCTTTTCTAGTCTACGACTACTTAAATCGCTTTAACATAGCACAGGAACCATTCAGAATTCACACACATTCATACACTGGTGGCCGAGCCATACAAGGTGTCCCCTGCTCATCACTCACACACACTCCGATGGTGCAGCATCGGGAGCAATTTGGGAGTTCAGTGTCTTGTCCAAGGACACTTCGACATGGGACTGCAGGGCCAGGGATCGAACCACCAACCTTGCGGTTGGCAGGCACTGAGCCACAGCCGCACCCACACTAGAATGAGATTTAGTAAATTACACAAGGTAGTTTAATGTATGGGGATTATTTAAGGAAGTACTGTACATTTTTTGGTAATAAGCAAATGTTGTGAGTTAATAAAAAACTAAATTAGGGATGTAATGATGCATCGTGAACTTGCATCACTTGTTTCACTTCAGACGTCACTACGTGTTCTTAGTTTATTTACTGGAATATTTTTTTCTATTTGTATTTAGTTATTTTGATGTGGCATTTGTCTAATTATTCATTTTTTAATTAAATTTTTGTGATTTAAGATAAAATACAAATTCAGTTGCACGTTTGATAAGGATACACATGTTGTTTTGCACAGTTTATACAGATAAAGGAAAAATTTTCAGTCATTTGTCTGGAGCTCATTCTGTTAAAAAAAATTGTATTGTGAAACTTATCGAATCAGGAGTTAAGTGTAATGTCACGTCCCTAAAAACTAAATGTCAGTACTTTACAAACAGACATCCCACAGACCCACACACAGCAACAACAAGCTACAAGTAATTCTCCTCCCTGTCATAACAAAGTTAATGTGTGATGTGTAACTTTTTTACTTTATGGTCTAATTATCATATTCTCAGCCTAGACTATATTGGTCTAATCCTGCCAATATGATTATTAAGCAACGTAGCCTACAGGAAGTATATCAAAAAAAGTGAACCAGATGCTGAAGGCTAATATTTGTCAGAATCACTAAGTCCCCTCAGTAATCACTAAAACATCTGACACAGTATTAAGGCAGTGACACACCAACCCGATAATCGTCCGTCGGACAGTCTGGCGAGGTCGGTGACTCGAGTCTGTTTGGTGTGTTCTGTGCCGTTGTCCGTCCGAGGAGCCGTCGGCCTTCATTTTGGCCAACCTTGCTGGGTCAGAGGGCGGGCAGTCGGACTCAATCTCCAATCTGATTGGTGGAGTGCTAACCTGGAAATGTTGAGCGGGATGAGCGTAACTAAGCCTCTCAAAATCAGACGAAAATCTTTTAATCTTTATCTTCTTAAAATATGAGATCGTATTCCGAACAAGCTGCCATTATGCCCGGTTGAAAAATCCGTGAGCAGCCAGACCCACGTGACGTGTTCGCCCAATCAGCTGCCGCTGTTCATTTTTTGGGCGACAATACAGATTAGCGCCACCTGCTGTTATGTAGACATATTACACGCTGAAGTCTGCGTGGCTTCAGTGTGTTCTGAAGCACTTTTTGGACCTTGGGGGTCCGACTGATCAGTCCGACTGCCTTTTCTGCCAACGGTCGGCTGTCGGGTTAGTGTGTCAGGGGCTTTATACCTTTTCGCTCTGCGCACTCCCGTGAGGTGCATGCAGCAGTCACATTCACCGCATGCGCACAATGGAGAAAAGAAAGCCACAAATCTGAAATGATTTCTGACACAGCAATTAGACTTGTTTTTTGCTTTTGGGTTTCTTGTTTATATGATTGGCCGCTTTAATATGAAAACGGGAAAACACTAGGCCTATTTCCTTTTTAATGCCCACAAATAAACCACATTTTGACCTGTTTTTCAGATTGATTGAATAGCCTTAGTAAACGGAGCATACAAGGATGGACCACAGACCCTTTTCCTTTGCTTTTTTAAGGTGAGAGTATTTTGAATGGCAGTTCAGATTGCTAATAGGAACATTTCATTAAGTTTAACTGCACTTCACCAAATCTTTTCAGCACTATACAGAAGGGTACACTTTATAGTTGTTGCTCTCTGTTTGTAACACACACACACACACACACACACACACACACACACACACACACACACACACACACACACCAAATATCATCCACGTACTCACCCGTGGGTCTCTGATGTATGATGTAGCCTATCCGGTAAACGCAAAAGCTGTAAGCGTTGATAGAGAACACCAGACGTCTCTCTGCAGCAATGAGTTTCTTTCACTTTCATTTCGGGATTGTGGCGGCAAAACAGTCCTGTTCCTCCAGTGTTGCTCCGCCTCTCATATTAATAATCTGTAGATCTAAAATTCCTTTGATTACAGTGCCATCATTTAGTCCAAAATGCTCAGTCAGTAGTGTTTTTTTTTTTTTAAATCACAGTGAACACGTTTTCACCAACCTTTCAGCAAAGAGAGAGAGAGAGAGAGAGAGAGAGAGAGAGAGAGAGAGACACACACACACACATTCATTTTGAACATGATTGGGTCCACATGGGAAAAATCTATTCAAATTCTGACTATAAAGTCAGAATTCTAAGGGAAAAAAGGTCGTAATTCACAATGCTGAAGTTGGCTCCACATTCGTCTCCGATTCTCCTTAAGTTTCGATTCCACCTTAAGAAAATGCCTGTATCAGCCATTGGGTGGCAGTGTTTATCACAACATCGAGCCATTCTACAGATCAGTGCAGATCACACAGCTTTATCTAATATCTAATATATAAAATCTAAAATCTGCTATTATATAATCGATTATGCATCCATTATTGTATCTCCTTCTCTTTTGCATTAGTCATTTTCTAATGGTTTAAAAATGTGAAGGCACACCATGGGCCCTGATTTGAATGACTGGCAAAGAGTCAGTAAATGAAGTGTGCAATGTTGGGGAGTAACGGAATACATGTACCAGCGTTACGTATTCAGAATACAAATTATGAGTAACGGTATTCCGTTACAGTTACAATTTAATTAAGAGGTATTTAGAATACAGTTACATTGTTGAAATCAATGGATTACATGACGATACTTCTCCATTTCACGAGTTTATTCACTCTGAATAAATTAAGGCAACTCCATGTATTTTCCAGAAGCCCCAATATGAAAACGAAAAAATGTATTTGTGTGATCAGTCACAATGGAGTCGGAACCGGCACAACAGAGCCAGTGCAGTAATGTGTTTCTATCTTGGAAATTCAAACTGCATTTCACATTAAAGAAAGAACAGGGAGAACGAAATAACTGTTGTTATGGTTTCTTTTTCCTGTTTTATTTGTTAGTCTGGTTTTCTGTCTTGTCTTGTCTTGATTTACTTCCTGTCTTTTGGTTTTCCCGCCCTTGTCATTGTCTGATGTCTTTCAACTGTTTCCCAGCCCTTGTGTCGCCTGTCTCTTGTTACCTCGTTACCCTGTGCATTTAGTCTTTGTGTTGCCCTTGTCAGTTGTGTCAGATCATTGTATTGTATTCCTGTTTTGACAGAGCCTCAACTGATGACCAGTCTTCCAGAGCCTCTGCTGACCAGTCTCCCAGAGACTGTGCCGTAGTCCGGTATCTAAGCTGTAAGCTGTAAGCTTTGATAATAGAGAACACCAGACGTCTCCAGCCAGCTCCAGCCCAGCGGACCCTTCGCCTGACTCCAGCCCCGCGGACCCATCGCCTGTCTTCAGCCCAGATGACCCATCGCCTGGCTCCAGCCCAGCTGCCCCTTCACCTGCCCGACCCTCAGAGGGGTTTAGCCTTTGCTGGCAGCCGCCAGAGGGGTTTCGCCTTCGCCGGCAGCCGCCAGAAGGATTCCGCCTTCATGCTTGGCTGCCAGAGGGGTATCGCCTTCGCCGCCGGCCGCCAGAAGGATTCTGCCTTTGTGCTCGGCCAGCAGAGGGGTTTCGCTTTCGCCGCCGGCCTCCAGAGGGTCTTCATCATCCTGCTCGGCCTCCTAAGGCGCTCTGCCTTCACCGTCCTGCTCGGCTGCCAGAGGCAGAGCTGTAACGGTAAACTACGATAAAATGTTGACAATAACAATTACCGACTTCGGGTTGAGGAAGAATGCAATGATCCGTCTGTCTAACTTAATATCTAGTCAATAATGTTAACAGAAGCCTTACCAGAAGCAGTATCTACCTAAAATGCACATTTTTGTTCAGTGGTGAAGTGTGGAGCTAATTGGGACACTTTTTCTTAACCTTAGCCTCAGAGCTAGACAGATGCCCATTTGAGTTGCGTTTATTAAACAGTAGTAGACTACAGTATTTCATTGCATGCATTTCTTGATTTCTATAAGAATGCATGCATAATTTATATTTAATTCTAGTGAAGTTGGATAACATTACATTACTTACACAATGACTTAGTCACATGGTGACGGTCTGAACTATGAGTCTTTGAAAACACCAAACATTATTTGCCCTGTAAAATAATTCATTTAGTTTTCTTTTGATTTAGAAATATTGATATGAATGGTAGCCTAATGATAATAATAACTAATAACAATAATGACATGGCTATTCTTTTTTTTTACAGAGAGGACATGCTGTGGGGCAACAATGTACTGCTACTGGTTCATCAGTGACGCAGACACTTGAGCAAGCATTGAAAAGACAGACTGCTTATGCACCTGCATCCAAAAATGCTCAAGACCTAACTACAGCAATCTCCTATTGCATAGCAAAAGACATGATGCCTTTCCAGATGGTTAAGAGGCCTGGCTTTCTGAGGGTGATGAAGGGTGCCGTGCCTCATTACAAAGTGCCTTCACGCAACTTTTTTTCAAAGACTGAAATACCAAAGATGTACAACACAGTCAAAGCTGATGTTAGGAAAAGTTTGGCTCAGGGTGAATTCTTTGCTGCAACTACTGACCTCTGGACCAGTAAAAATGGGGCTGGTCTACCATACATCAGCTTTACAATTCATTATCTCGCCCCAGACTGGCAACTGGAATCACACTGCTTAGAAACCCAGTTTTTCAAGATCACTCCGCTCAAAATATTAGAGAGTTTTTTGAAAACATGTTGGATGAGTGGGGGATAAACAAGACAGATCTGGTCTCCATAATCACAGATAATGCAACCAACCTGATCAAGGCCTTTGAACAGTTCCCAGAACTGCCAATTGCCGCAGGGTGGTGCGGCGGCGGAAGTGTCACTGAAACGGTCCATTTGTGTGATGTCCTGTTGTGTTCTTTAAACCCCCAGTGTAGCACAAGTATACTTTATATTTCACAGTAACAGTTTTTCGTCAGATCATTTAGAGAACTCACCGTTTCATACTGCACCTGAGGGCAGCTTTATTTCACAGAGAAAGAGAGAAAGAAAAGAGATGAGCGAGAGACATCGACTGTGCTTTGTTGTTTGGCAAACATTTAGCTGTTTCACAAACTCCCGGGCGCGAAATTACGAATCCCACTATGGCCACGCCAAGACCCGCCCTTCAATTGCATTTATTGGCCAGGCGTCCATGCCCACACAAGGTAACGTAACCCCATTCGTACAGGTCTTATCCCCTGAGCAATCGGCTATCCTAACCTTAACCACTCGAGGTCAAATGCCTAACCCCAACCAATCGAGCTGCTTCGTAGGGCGGGTCTTGGCGTGGCCATAGTGGGATTCGAATTTTGTCTTCCACGCAGTTCAGGGCTTGTGTTTTGTGTTTTTAAACTTTCTTTTGGAAGCGATAGAGGCAGTAATGTTACTGTTTACTGGATGAGATTCTCACACTTCCTCAAAACGCATTGCGATGTAGGGTTGCGTTTCTCCAAAAGTAGTTTTCTGCTATTTACTCACAAGACAGGCGATAGCAAACATATACTCTACTAAGCATCATAAAACTTCAAATAGCCGAGTCCAAATTAATTGCTTGTCACTGGGCTGGTGTGGTTGCAGGTGAGTCTACCCCCACCCGGTGCCTACTTGAGCTGCATAGCATATTATTATATGTTTAAACTTTTGTCAACATATGCATGCTGCACCTCATTATGATAGTTCAATTCTACATATTTAGATTGTTCAGTTAATTTTACGGAAACACAAAGTATAATATTTTTCAGATTTAACAACCAGCATAGTAAACGAGACCGATAAAGTGGCAGCTTCATAACTTTGAAGCATCATTAAGTCTCAATAATTGTCGATTATGTAAAATTTGCATAAAATATGGACGTTTGGTCAGGTGCCTTTGGTGTTGTTATTGATGCTAAAAGTCTCCTTTAGCGTCAGATCTAAACGTGCTTTATCTAAACGCACTTGGTCGGGACTATTGAATTGAATTCAATTTTATTTATAGTATCAAATCCTAACAAGAGTTGTCTCAGGACACTTTACAGATAGAATAGGCCTAGACCACACTTGGCGAGGAAATACTCCTTTTAGGAAGAAACCTTGGACAGACCCAGGCTCTTGGTAGGCGGTGTCTGATGAACAATGGCAATAATAGTCATAATAAAGATAATGGAACAATGACCAGAAATAATAGTTGTAGTAGTTCATGGCATAGCAGGGCACTGCAGGGCATTACAGGACATAGCAGAATACATCATAGCACAGAGACGGCACTGGTGAAAATTACTAACGACCTTCTAACTGCTTCAGACAAAGGACTTTCTTGTCTTACTACATCTTAGTGCTGCATTCAACACTATTGACCATACCATCCTGTTACAGAGACTGGAACACTTAGTTGGCATTAAAGGAATTGCACTAAGCTGGTTTAAATCCTATTTATCTGATCGATCTCAATTTGTTAATGTTAACGATAAATCCTCCAGGTACGCTAAAGTTAGCCATGGCGTTCCACAAGGCTCAGTGCTTGGACCAATTCTTTTCACTTGTATATGCTTCCCATAGGCAATATTATTAGGAGACATTCAATTAACTTTAACTGTTATGCGGATGACGCCCAATTATACCAATCAATTAAGCTAGACGAAACCAGTCAGTTAACTAAACTCCAAGCATGCATCAAAGATATAAAAGCATGGATGACCTACAATTTTTTTTATGTTAAACTCAGACAAAACTGAAGTGATTGTGCTGGGCCCTGAACACCTCCGAACCTCATTATCCAAAGATATAGCTATTTTGGATGGTATTGCCCTGACCTCCAGTGCTACTGTCAGAAATGTAGTTATTTTTGATCAGGATATAGCCTTCAACGCCCACTTAAAACAAACCTCAAGAATTGATAATAATGATAATCATAATAATTTTGGCAATGTTACGAAGATGAAAAAAGGCTGTTCTTGAGGTTTGTTTTAAGTGGGCGTTAAAGGATATATCCTGATCAAATAACTCCTAGATTTCTGACAGTAGTGCTGGAGGCCAGGGCAATACCATCCAGAGTAATTACATCTTTGGATAATGAGGTTCGGAGGTGTTTAGGGCCCAGTACAAAAAACTTCAGTTTTGTTTGAGTTTAACATCAGAAAATGGTAGGTCTTCCATGATTTTATATCTTTAATGCATGCTTGAAGTTTAGCTAACTGACTGGTGTCGTCTGGCTTGATTGATAAATATAATTGGGCGTCATCAACAAAACAGTGAAATATTGCCTAGAGGAAGTATATATATATATATATATATATATATATATATATATATATATATATATATATATATATATATATATATATATATATATGGAGAATAGAATTGGTCCAAGCACTGAGCCTTGTGGAACGCCATGGCTAACTTTAGCGTACCTGGAGGATTTATCATTAACATTAACAAATTGAGATCGATCAGAGAAAAAGGACTTAAACCAGCTTAGTGCGATTCCTTTAATGCCAACTAAATGTTCCAGTCTCTGTAACAGGATGGTTTGGTCAATAGTGTCGAATGTAGCACTAAGATCTAATAAGACAAGTACGGAGACAAGTCCTTTGTCTAAAGCAGTTAGAAGGTCATTAGTAATTTTCACCAGTGCCGTCTCTGTGCTATGATGCATTCTAAATCCTGACTGAAAGTCCTCAAATAAACTACTGCTATGTAGAAAATCACATAACTGATTAGCGACTACCTTCTCAAGGATCTTGGAGAGAAAGGGAAGGTTAGATATAGGTCTATAGTTGGCTAAGACCTCAGGATCGAGGGTCGTTTTTTCAGAAGAGGTTTTTATCACAGCTACTTTAAATGACATAACCTGTTAGTAAAGACATATTGATCATATCTAGTAATTAAGTGTTAACCATGGGTAACGCTTCTTTAAGTAACCTTGTTGGGATGGGGTATAAGAGGCAGGTAGATGGCTTAGCTGAAGAAACCTTTAACATTAATTGTTGAAGGTCTATAGGATAAAAGCAGTCTAAGTATATGCCAGGTCTTGTCGTTCTTTCTAGCAGTCCTGCGTTTAAAGGCGAACCGTTAGAGGTTGAGGGCAAAAGGTGATGAATTGTATCTCTATTTGTTATAATTTTATCATTAAAGAAGCTCACGAAGTCGTCACTGCTCTACGCTATAGGAATAGATGGCTCAATAGAGCTGTGACTATCTGTCAGCCTGGCTACATTGCTGAAAAGAAACCTTGGGTTGTTCTTATTTTCTTCTATTAGTGATGAGAAATAGTCTGATCTGGCATTTCTGAGGGCCTTCCTATAGTTTTTCAGACTGTCTTGCCAATCAAAATGAGATTCTTCCAGTTTGGTGGAACGCCATTTACTTTCAAGTTTTCGCAAGATTTATTTTAATTTGCGAGTTTGGGAGTTATACCAAGGTGCTAGTTTCCTTTGCTTCATCATCTTCTTTTTGAGGGGAGCAACAGAGTCTAAAGTCGTCCGTAGGCAGGCCGTAGCACCGTCTACTAAATTATCAATTTGGGAGGGACTAAAGTTAACAGGAAGGTCCTCTCTTATATTAAAGCATGACGTTTTGTTAAATGCTGTTGGAATATCTTCCTTAAATGTATCTATAGCACTGTCAGATAGGCATCTAGTGTAGAAGATTTTATCTAATTTTGTATAGTCAGGTAGTAAGAATTTTAAAGAAAATGGTCTGATAATAAAGGATTCTGCAGAAATACTATTAAATCTTCAATTTTGAAGCCATATGCCAGCACAAGGTCGACAGTGTGGTTAAAACAGTGAGTGGCCTTATGCACACTCTCACTTTTGTCACAGTTAGGTTAAGGAAAAGGTGGTGGGTGGGCTTATAAAAGGTACGTTTCCGTGACACGCGGGACAGTTGGTTTAAAGAAAAGTAGAATGGGACAGTTGGGTTTAGGAAAAGAAGAACGGGACAACTGGGTTTAGGAAAAGAAGTACATGTAAGTTGGGTTTAGGCAACGTGACAGGCAGGACATGAACCCTGGTCTCTTGGGTGAAAGTCCTGTGTTGTTTGAACCAACCACCACCTCACTCAACTTCCCTATGTGGAATTTCAGGCTTTCATACGACTCTCTACAGTTGTCGCTCTTAATACTACATCATCTTTAAGCGCCGCGGAGCTGTTGCTCTGCCTGGTGCGTTCTACACACGGGCGGAAGGGTACTTTTTGCATCGTATATGATGCTGAGAGCCACTGACCAAGCGTCCGTATTTTACGAGTTAGGAGTGAGAACAGGTTGTATAGATACAAGACGGAGTGGACATTGAAATAGTAAATGAAAAAAGGTTTCTTGGTGTAATAATAGATGACAAAATAAGCTGGAACTCTTAACACATGAAGCTGGACAACATGAACAAAAAAACTTTCAAGATGCATTTTGTACTCAGTAAGGCAAAACCTGTTCTGCACCACAAATCACTCGACATTTTTTTACTGTTTACTGGTATTACCATATTTACATTACTGTGCAGAGGTTTGGGACAATACTTATAAATGTACACTATCATCACTATTTTTAAGAAATGCTTGTTACTAACTTAGCTCTGGGGAGCTTATTCCCCGGAGTCCTTATGTTTTATCACCCAGCAGTTTTCCTTGGATCAGGGTGGCACCTAAGTCATGGTTGCAGCTGTCACCTTGGTCCTGCTCCGTGCCCTGCTATGCCCTGCTACACCCTGCTACGCTCTGCAGTGCCCTGCAGTGCACTGTAACGCCCTGCAGTACCCTGCTACACCATGAACTACTACAACTACTATTTCTAGTCATAGTTCCATTATCTTTATTTTGACTATTATTGCCACTATTCATCACACCCCCCAACCGGCTCCGTCAGACACCACCTCCCAAGAGCCAGGGTCTGTCCAACGTTTCTCCTTAAAAGGAAGTTTTCCTCACCACCTGAGGTTTCTCCCTAAAAGGAAGTTTTTCCTCGCCACTGTTGCACTAAATGCTTACTCTTGGGAGAATTACTGGAATTGTTGGGTCTTATAAATTATAGAGTGTGGTCTAGACCTACTCTATCTGTAAAGTGTCTTGGTTAAACTCTTGTTTTGATTTGATACTATAACTAAATTGAATTAAATTGAATTTATTGCAAAAAAAGGGCAATCAGGATAATTCATAATACCGATTACAGAGAAAACATAAATTCACTATTCTTAAAATTAAAAACACTGACATTCTCTGATCTGGTTCATTTTCAAACAGCACAAATAATGGTTAAAGCAATAAACAACATACTCCCTGGCAATATTCAAAAAATGTTTTATAATAGAGATGGGGGATATCATTTCAGGGGGGAATTCATTACAAAACATCTTTGTGTCCGTACAACATTAAAGACTTTTTGTATTTCTATATGTGGATGGAAGCTGTGGAACGGATTAAGTACATCTTTCTCATTTCTGCTATCATCCACTCCTCTCTCACCACTGGAACTCTCCCCACATCCTTCAAAACTGCTGCCAATTTTGAAAAAACCTGGTGCCGAACCATTCAACTTCAACAACTTCCGTCCTATATCCAATCTACCCTTCATCTCCAAAATCCTTGAAAAAACAGTTGCCTTTCAACTCCATTCTCACCTATCCCAAAATAACCTGTATGAACAGTAATATATTTACTACTTACTTTTAATATAAATTAATGATTATTATATAGTGAAAGAGTGTAAGATTAAATAAGCTTCAGCTTCTTCCTATTCCTTTTCTGACATGTTAAATTCATATTTTGTTTTTCTTCTTTTAGTTTTTATTGTATTATTTTTTACATGTTTGAAATAAAGCATTCATTCAAGACTTTTCAAAATCCTTGCCAATGTTGGCATGGTTGTGGGAGTGTCTGTTGTGGGAGCCTTGTGATTCCTGCTGCAACCTAAATTCCCCACAGGGGCAGTAAACAATAAACAAACAAACTTCACTGCAAACTGTCTTTTCATGCTGGGATGCCTCTCACCAAAAAGAAAAATCTTGATGAAATGGACAGCCCAAACCATCCTGCTTTGTGATAAGTAACTGGTTGAAGGACTATCTATGTCTGTTGAATTGAGAGAGCTGTAGCCTTTCCTAATGTCTTAGGCACTGTCCTCATTCAAGATCTTAGTGGCCTGAGGGTAGAAGCTCCTCCTGAGCCTCTCAGTGCTGGCCTAGTGTAAATATCCTTTAGAAATGAACGACTACATGATTAAATAAAAGCCATGAAATAAAATGAAATTTAGGTTTGACTCCATATACACCAAGATTTCTGGCTTTGTCTGTGGTTTGTAACATTACTGATTTAAAGCTGATTGCTGACTTTTGTTTGTTCCTCTTTGGCTCCAAAAACAATTACCTCAGTTTTGACGATGTTAAATTGAAGAAAGTTCTGTCACATCCGATCATTGATTTGTTTAATGCATTACTCAGCACTTGTTTTGGACCATAGTCTTTTGGTGATATAGTTTTGATAATTTGTGTGTCGTCTGCATAATTATGACTTATTCTGTTGATTTTCTATCATCTGAGCCATTTGAAGCAAACACTGCATGTCGTATTTGTCCGTGTAGATGTGTAATGACCTAGACACAAAGAAGTCCCTGTTTTTAAGTAGAATTTAACCAGTTTCCTACTGTGCAAGAAAGTCCAACTCAGTTTTCCAGTCAGACTAGTAGATCTACAATTTTCTTTTAAGAGAGTGGCTATTACTATGATTTTTTAGGACCTGTGGGAAGACACCTGAGAAAAGGGCCAATAGCAGCTGTGGAGTGCCTAGCTGCTCAGCAGGATCAGCAGGTCTTCACTTATAAATACTTTGGTTAGGGTGTATTGACTGAATAACATCCAAAAGGACAGGCCAACATCCGTAGGAGACCATCCGTCATCAAACTGAACAGGTAACGTTACAACCTGCATGACAGAGACCTTAGTGTAAATGTGTGTTCAGTGTAAAAAAAGATATTACTAAATGTCATGTCACCTTCTTTCATAGACCCTTTCTGACAAATGCCCATGGAAGCTATTATGTGGTGTAGCCTAGTAAGAAGTGTTTACTACCACTTTTACTTTTATTTGGCATTTTATTCTTTATTTCTGTTATTACACTATATTGAGATATTGTGGTAAAGGTTCTTCATGACTGCGATATTTGATGTTACAATCAGATTTTGTTTTGTTAGATTAAGTGAAGTCAAAGTAGTGTAAATAAAAAATAAAAGTGAGGTTGTTATGGAATCAAATTCCTGGAGAGAATTAAGTTGCTTAAGACATGCTGGTATGCAGATTTTGTAACCTTAGTTTGGCCAAACCAGGCTGTTTACCAGTTTCCAATGGCTTTTCTGAGTTAAAGAGGCAGCTAACTGTAGTTGAAATAGGACTGCTCTGGCACGCAGGGCCGTAGCACAAAGTTCTGGTCCCTGTACATACAGTAAGCCTTCTCTGTGTGCCCTTCCCTGCATCCACAGCTTTTCATTCTAGTACACTATATTTGTGGGCCCTCCCATCTGACTAAGCCTATGTATGACAATTCAGATTCTAAATTGCATATAGGTCTCTTTGCCTCATTCATGAACTGTAGGCTGCTTAATTTTCCTTAATGGAAAATAGTTCATTTGCGTTCAATTAGCCTACTGTAGATATTTTATTTAGCTTGTTATATGTCTGAGCCCCCTCCAGAAATTGAGTCATTAGCTGAGAACTGTTGTTGGAGTTTGTCACTGCCTTTCCAAACCTGTATTTTGACTCGATAAACCAGTCTCTATCTCCACTCCTGAACGTAATTTCCTTCACCAACCTTAGCTGTCTAAGTTTGGCTGTAAACCAGGGCTTGTCATTATTGAACCTCTTAGTGGTGCGTGTTGGTGTGCAGCTGTCCTCACAGAAACTATTGTATGACATCACAGCCTCTGTGTACTCGTCCAAGCTGTTGTTAGTCCTGAAAACATCCCAATCTGTACTTCCAAACACGCCTGAAGGTCTGCCCCAGCTTCACTAGTCCACTAGACTTTTGTCCACAGGTTTAGAAAGTTTTAGTTTCTGCCTGTATGAGGGAATCAGGTGGACCTTGGCATGGTCTGAGTTTCCCAGTGCAGCGCAGGGGACTGCGTGATAATCATTGCTGACTGTTGTGTAACAGTAATGACAGTGTATCTTTTTGTTTCAGAAGATATGGCACACCATAACCACCCAATAGTTGGGGATCTCAGGAAAACCACCCCGATACCAGAGGATACACCAATGGTCCAGGGCTACGACTTCAACCAGGGAGTGGACTACCGCGCCCTGCTGAAGGCTTACCTTACCACAGGCTTGCAGGCCACTAAAGTTGGATTGGCTATCCAGAAGATCAACGCAATGGTGAGATAGGTGGTACAAAGGGACAACTTCGGTGAATGCCCATGTTCCTTTCGTCTTAGTTAACATTTATTTTTTAGCTTTGATGCTACAAGAAGCATTGGGCATTGCTTGACCCATGGTCTGGGTGAATACTTAATTAATTAATTAATAATTTATTACTTAAACTGATTGCTGCAGGGTGTCCATAAAAAAGGGATATAGGACATCTACTAATGGACTTCCGGTAAAACTGACTGTTAACCGTTGTAAATGAATGCACCAGTGCGCAACTATTTTAGATTGATTGTGGCGACGAGGTTGGGATGGTGGGCTCTGAAAGACCCTTAGAAATAAAGAAGAGACCGACAACGCCACTCTGGGGATTTCACCCAGAGAAGAGAATTGGCCCTGTAATTGAAAACAGTAGAAAAGCATGCTCAAAACTCTCTGTATTTCTCAGTATGGCTACATTTACAAAGAAAGCGTAGTCCAGCGACATTCACACGCAGAAGCTCGAGTGATGCATTTCACATCACCGCTGAGAAACGAAAACAGCAGCTTCAGCTTTGTAGAAGAAGAGGGCATAAAAATTACAAGATAATTACCTCTTCTGAAGAGTCATCATGTTTTTTTTAAATCCTCTGTGTCCTCCTGGATTTGACGGTTTAAACGCTACTAGCAACTGTGTGGGGTAGGGGTTGGGGTGGTGCGTGATCACTGACCTGAGCACTATAGCTTTAAAAGAAACAGAAAATGGGAATCTGTTATTTCCACTCTGAGTGTTATCCTTCAGTGCCTTGTCTCTGAACACCACAGGATGGCACTAAAACACAAGCTGCAAGAAGTACGTTACACTCTACACTGCCCCTCTGAACTGACTTTGTTTCACAGCGATCATCTCTTATCCCGTAGGCTGTTCAGATCACTACGTTAGTGACAGTACGTTACACATGGTGGATCATTCCTACGGTGGCCGATGCAAACGCACTGCAACAAAAAAAAAACACATGCAAATAGACAAAATACAAGCAAATTAAGAAAATATCTTCATTAATTTGAAAACACATGCGCAGAATTTAGCAAACACGCTACAAATACACACAACACAACCAAATACATCAACGTGCTGCAAATACAGAAACGATGCAAAAAAGCACACAAACCCCGAAAGCAAATGCAACAAAAAAACGCTGCATCCAGTTTACACAACGGAAGTTCTCCAAGCCTCTAGGGAACATGTGTCAAACTCAAGGCCCGCGGGCCGAACCCGGCCCCTGGCAGGTTTTGATCCGGCCCGCATATCAATTTAGGTTCACAATAAATGTTGGCCCGCCTAGTTGTGCACCAAAACAAAAAGACAGGAAACTGTTTTCCAAACGGCATAGAATTTGGTAGATTTGCCGACTTTGAGACTCCCAGAAATTCCCACAGAAGCAGAGAGTTTTCGAAATTAAAGCTGGGAAACAGGTTGCTGTGAGTCGACTTTTAAAGGAACTATTTGCTGCTTTTTTTTAGAGCTTTATGTGGACCAAATTGTAAGTGAGAAGACTTTATGAGACGTAGAATAATACAGTCAAAAATATTTTACTTTTTCGAAATAAAAGCAAATAAACTCTATATGTCTGGCCCTTGGTGCGGTTCTCCTTTTCCAGTGTGGCCCTTAGTGAAATTGAGTTTGATACCCCTTCTCTAGGGGGAGTGCTAAGTGGTACAGCTTGATTTTCGACCCCATGGAGAGACAGAGAGAGAGAAAGAGAGAGAGAGAGAGAGAGAGGCGATATTAAAAAGGTGCATATTAATTTTTAGGTTTGGCCCTAGTCTTTTACAGTATTATGAAAGAGCAACAGGTTTACGTAGCTAGCGTGTTAGAGATTGACTTCTACAAGAGCTTGCTAGATAACACTAGTTTAAAGCCCATATATGTTACTGACAAGAAAACACTTATTAAAAATATAATAAAATTTTTTTGAAAATGTCCACTCTCTCTGACATAACCTCGCCTTCCGTTGTGTAAACTGGATGCAGCGTTTTTCTGTTGCATTTGTTTTGGGGGGTTGTGTTTGTTTTTTTTATTTTGCATCATTTGTGTATTTGGTTGCGTTGTGTGTATTTGCAGGGTGTTTATGTATTTGGTTGTTTTTTTATATTGTTTTGGGGACAATGACATGGCTGGATAGCTAACGTTTTGTCTTTTTGTTAAACATACTGTCAAATTATATTTACTGATTGTGTTATGACTTTGATTCCTGCTAGAATAACATTAGCTTTCTGGATCGTAGCTGTCTGAGCTGAAGGGTTCTATGAGCTGGTCAGACTATAAATATCTCCTGTTGCTATGCGTCGCAAGTCGCATCTAAGGTATTTCCTATTTACTGGAGCAGTGTACAACGTTTGCATTCCATAAGAACCTAATGAGATGGGATTGATTGTTCCAGGTATAAGTCAAACCCTCAGGTGTACCCTGGGAAATAGAGTTATTGCTTGAAAAAAACTTTATATTTTGATAGTAAAACTCATTTAAAAAATGTTATTTGGCAAGTCACCATGGTATAAGCAGCATCGGACGGGGTACACCTCTTCCATTAATTCCTGACAATGGACACCTCGTCTGGAATTAACCCTTACTTATTTACTGATAACAGTGCATATACAAGCAGCTGGATTAATGACTGCTTTTTCTAATTTTATCAGTCTTTTTAATGCCACGCACAGATCGAGAGGCGTCAGCAACCGGTGGAGGGAGGTGTTGATGAAGACCCATCAACCTGCCCCTGCCTGATGAGCTGCACCATCTTCCTCAGTTACACCTCAAACCTCATTAGCAGCGGACTCAGGGAGACTATCCGCTACCTCGCAGAACACAAAATGGTACAACCCTCCTCAACTACGAAGCATTAGCACCAGGTTTTCATAGTTTTCTAGATATTAAAAATAAATCTCTTTGATATAGCCTATATATACACCATATTTTTACTATTTTATACACTACATGATTAATTCATTAGTTAAGAAGATTAATCAATAATGAAACCAATCGTTAGCTACAGCCCCTGATACATATTGTATTCTTTCTTTGTAGGTGGATGTCTTAGTGACCACAGCTGGAGGTATAGAGGAGGATCTGATGAAGTGTTTCAGCCCCGCTTACATTGGCGACTTTACTATGTCTGGCAAGGATCTGTACGAAAAAGGCCATAACAGGTCAGAGAACATGTCAGATTAACACACGTGTCAAACTCAAGGCCAGCGGGCCAAATCTGGCCCCTTGCAAATTTTGATCCGCCCCGCATATCAACTTATGTTCACAATAGATTTTGGCCCACCTACATGTGAGCCAAACCAAAAAGAGGGGAACTGTTTTACAGACTGCAGTTGTGCGACACTCAAAGCAGAATTTGGCAGATTTGTCGACTTTGAGGCTCAGAAATTGCCATAGAACCAGAGAGTTTACATATTCAGGCTGTGAAACAGGTTGTTGTAAAAAAAAAATAATCTTTGATTTGCTAAACTCTATGATGGCTAAGGAACTTTTTTGGTGACTTTTTAGAGCTTTATGTTGACCAAACTGTTCACTGAGGAAGCTATATGAGACACAAATAATACAGTCAAAAGGTATTATTCAACTTTTTGGTCGAAAAAAAGCATGTCAAACACGTCTGGCCCTTAATGTGATTCTCATTTTCCAGTGTGGCCCTTAGTGAAGTTGAGTTCGACACTCCTGGATTAACAGGATATGACACCTTGAAAATGTGGCTGTAAACATAATAGAGAATGATTTCAAGAAAGAAGTGAACCAGCTAAATTCCTTTAACAGCCTTAGAACTGGAAAACCACATATTAAAAGGCACGGTTGGTGAAAAGCTTTGAAAGTGGCCTCTCCTTGGGAGTGGTAACAGTATGTAACGATGATGATGGGCAATGAGCTCAGGCTTGTACACGGGAGGGGTAGATTACTCACAGCGAACAAGGAGACATGTCATTGGTTCTTTCCAAGTGGACTGCACAGGATTCCAGCAGCTACAGATGACAGATATTTTTCACTCCTTTTTTTTAGAACCCATAAGTCATTTATTGCTGCCGGAGTGTAAAGACCATTTCAAACAATATATAAAAAGTGTATATTGGAAAAAGTTACCAATCCTGCTTTTGATTGAAAAGTAGATGGACAGAAACATTATCATCTGACTTTTTTGATCATTGATAATGGCCAAATAGTAAATCCATTTTCTCAAATGCAGGTATTTGCTGTGATAGTTAACTGAATAGATTTTTGGACTCGTAGCATAATTTAGAGGAACATTCAATTCAGTGTCTGTCATTTGGCTGCAGGGCTGGAAACACTCTGATCCCCCAAGAAAACTATGTTAAGTTTCACAAATGGATGCCTCCAATCTTGAAGCAGATGCTGCTGGAGCAGAACACTCAGGTGTGTGGATTGAACATTTTAACTTTTTTTCTAAAATGTTCTAAAGTGCAGGGAGAATTGCTGCAAGTTGGGGTTGGGCGATAAGACCGTATACTGTATATTGTTAAAATGATATGAAAACGTCTAGCGTATATATATTTTTCTATATCGTTATTTTTTTATATTGTTGAAAAACCAGCTGCTGAACTGTGTTACGGCAACATTTAAGTCCTTGCTGCTTACGTTATGATAATTGCACATTACATAAGTATGTTCATTTTGCACTAAAGTTCTTATTAAAATATTCAGTACTTTTCATTTGTCAAGTATTTCATTTACACAGGGGTATACAAAATAGGCTTTACCAAGTGTTTTAAATAGTGCTGTCAAACGATTAAAATATTAATGTCATAGTTAACTCGCAATTAATCGCACATTTTTATCTATTCTAAATGTCCCTTGATTTCTTTTAGTCCCATTATTTTTTCTCATTTTAATGCTCTTATCAACATGGAAAAGTGGATTGGCTTGCTTTGTGCAAATATTTTTTTTTATTGAAAACAACATTGGCATATACTGTAGTGTTCAATTTCACACTAACATTCTCACTTGGAGCAAATAATCTCACACAATGTAACGGCTTTGACGAGGGGGCGGAGAATTCCCATCAGCTGTGTGCTTGGCCATCAAGTGGTATTTCAGACCAACCCGGTCTCACGCCAGTTCGTGAAATGGTCACGTTATTTTTATTTATTAATAGGTGTACAGGTCACGATTTTCTCGTTTATTTCGTGTACAGGTCACGAATTTAATTTTGTGTACAGGTTACGAATTTCATTTCGTGTACAGGTTACGAATTTCATTTCATGTACTGCCACGGGGAACAACAACGGACGGACCGCCACACGGGGATGTGTTCCCCGGGCGCACAGACACGATCCGCGGTCTCTGTGGCACACAACAACGGGGACATGAAACGCCACAACAAAGGGACGGTTGAGGTTAGGAAAAAAAAGAACTGGGAAAGGAACCGTCACACGGCGGACACGCCAACAACAACGGGACAGTTGTGGTTAATAACGCGGAAAGGAACTGCAACACGCGGGACGCGATCCCCGCTCTCCGGGGTGAAAGTCGTCCTGTGTTGTTTGCCCCGACCAACCTCCCTACGCGGATCTTTGGCTTCTAATACTACTCCCTACCGTTGTCGTGCTGTGATCACGAAATATGCTTACCATTTAAATACATTACATTAAAATTCGGAATCACTACACGAAAAAAACAACATATTTGTGTCCTGTTCACGAATCAATAGATTCAATAACGTGACCATTTCACGAACTGCCATGAGACTGGGCTGTTCAGACAGGACGTGCTGCGATGATAGCTCAGTTCACAACGACAAAACACACAGATCACTTTGGTCTTGTCAATGGAACCATTTGGCAACTTTTTAAAAGTAAACTTTCCATTCAGAATCTTATTGGCATCCTTTTCAGCTTCCCCCCGGGCTTGAGACTGCGTGTTGCGGTTGGGAAAATTCTGACTGTTGTTTGTGCATATGCACCAAACTAAAGTTCGGATTATTCGGCATTCTTGGAGACCTTGAATGGAGTCCTGTATGTGGCTCCAGTGGGGGACTCCATAGTTCTGCTGGGAGACTCCAACGCGCACGTGGGCAATGATGGAGACACCTGGGGAGGTGTGATTGGGAGGCATGACAGGAAAGCCGTCCGACTGAAGAAGGACTCCGGAGGCAGTTGCAGGGTACCGAAGGGCCCGAAGGGCTGCAGCCTGCTTAAGTGAAATAGGCAAAGCAGTGGGTGTGGGAGAAGTTTGGAGAAGACATGGAGAAGGACTTTCGGTCGGCACCAAGGTGCTTCTGGAAAGCTGTTTGCCACCTCAGGAGGGGGAAACAGGTGGAGGGTTCACAGGCAAACGAAAGTTCTGACCTACTCAAATGGGTGAAACCTTGTTTCATCAGCTGGTTTTCTCCCGTGACGCGGCGGGACAGTGTCTATCTCTCTCTCTGCGGCAGCAGGCGAAGCTTCGATGTGCGCTATATGACCGAGTGTTGGCACTGGTTCTTTAATCAGCTTCTAATCAACCTCTTTAAAGGTTCTTTATGCTACAATGCTATACTGTGATATGTATCGATATCTGGATGAAATGATCCATATCGGGATAGAACATTTTGGCCATATAGTCCAGCTCTACTGCAAGTTCATAAAATACCAGTTCAAATACTCAAAATAACACAGATGATATCCTTTTGATAACTACATTTTTCCTGAAATGATTGAAACTCTATGAAATTTGCATTAGACTCTGCAAGGAAGAGCTCTAAATTCCAACCATTATTGAACATTTTGAAGGAGGAATTGTTATCACTGTTCTATCTATTATCAAAGTTAAGATTCTCACTCTAGCCCTGACATTAAGCTTACTGATTTTTTGTACGTCAACTTCTGTTAGGGCGTTTGCTGGACTTCATCTAAGATGATCCATCGGCTGGGCAAGGAGATCAACAACCCTGAATCTGTTTACTACTGGGCCTACAAGGTGAGGCCTGGTATGCTAGTGATCTGGGAACAACTGCAACTGTTGAGTGATTATGCTGTTACTGAGCAGTGACCTGATGTCTGTTTCAGAATAACATCCCGGTGTTCTGCCCTGCCTTGACAGACGGCGCTATAGGAGACGAGCTCTTTGTCTTCTCAGCTGAAAACCCGGGCTTGAGACTGGACATAGTTGAAGGTAAAATAGTCTTCATCTCTGCTTCCTTAATTTGTCTCTGTGGTTTAAGTTGGTCTTACACAATTCATTTAATTCCAGATATTTCAAAGTTGAACAGCCTCGCAATTGCTGCCAACAGCACAGGGATGATCATCCTAGGAGGAGGTGTAGCCAAACACCAAGTGTGCAATGCCAATTTCTGGGTAAGTATTCTGCATTTTTGACTTGATGTTGTTCCAAGCCAATGATATGTTTTGTACTTGTGGATACTTTATTTTAAAGGGGTATGAGGAAAGGCTGTTTCTAGAAAATCTTTCAGAGCAGAACTTTGGTAACTTTGGTATTAATTATTTTGGCAGCTCATCCAGATCAACATACATACCGTCATACAACGGTATGTATGATATCTTACAAAAAGGGATGTACACTTTTCCGGGCGGTATCAATTCCTACAAATGTCCAGCAACATGAGCGATCAGTGCTCATGGTAAATCCCCTGCAGAAACTGTTTAGGCAACAAAACTACTTCATCAAAAGATCAGTTAAGTATGTAAGTTACGTAACTAAAGTTCAAATAGGTCAACGTATAACCAAGAGGACAGCGGCCTCATTCTCCTGGACTGGGAAGAGGGGAGGTTGGAAGCCCCTGGATGCCATAAATGGAGACATATCTGCAGAGGAGCTGACCAGGGAGTTATGGGCATATTCCACCCAGGGTAGATGGGTGTACTAAGAGGCAGGATGTCCTGCAGTGATGCACCGGAGAGCTGACTCCACCAACAATCAAATGCTCCAGGGTTCATGTTAAACAGACCAAACAAGGCAGGTGTGAAAGCAACCTTAGGAACACCGGTGTAAAAACTGGCTACATGTCCCTAACTTACCCGAATACCTAGGTGGAGTGGGAATGTATGGATCACGGGAAACACTGGGGGAAGCAGCAGAGGGCACCGCAGATGGAGCTGATGTGGCTGGAGCCTGAGGAGCCACAGATGGAACCCCACTGGAGACCAGAGAAACGACTCCCTCATGTTTGCCAACACGGGTGCTTTGAGTAGCCAACGTCTGTCTCTGCGAGGTCCATCCTGGCCAGATTATTCTGTTAAGTCTGTATTTTTGAGTTTGGACCTCAAAGTGAGATAGGGATGGTTTCATTGGTGTTTATTTAACAAAAAGTCACTTGGGCAGTCGAGGGCTAGCTGACGTGGCAGATGAAGAATGTGGACTGTGAAAAATCACTGGAGCCGGACAATACTGGTACACTGGAGGCTGTGCACATCGAGAAAACGGAGGTAAATCCAAGAGTAAAAAAACTGAAACAAAAGACTACGAAACTTGAATTTTCAAACAAACTAAAAAAACTAGAGAGCACAAAGAAACTTAGAAAATGAAGAGCCACTTTACTATACTGCTTGCAATTGGATAATCTGAGTCTTGACCAGGCTTCTGTGTGTCAGGTAGTAAACTCCAGGTGTGCCTAGTTAGAGAGACCAGCTCAGCCAGAGAGAGAAACAGAAAAGGGAACAGGGGAAAAACAAACACAAAAAACCCCACCAAAAACAAAAACACACACCACCATGACACGTTGACTTTTTGGTTGTTCACAAGTTCTGTGTTTGTTTGACCCATCCATAGAGAGATTCTTGAGTGCTCAAAAATTCCAATATTTCAAAAGGCTGTGGAGGAAACACAGTTGAGAGTGCACTGTAAGCCAATTGGTCTGCCTTCCACCGTGCCACCACTTAATAATACAATGCTTTGTCTCCTTCCAGAGGAATGGAGCTGACTACGCAGTGTACGTGAACACTGCTCAGGAGTTTGATGGTTCTGACTCAGGGGGCAGTCCTGATGAGGCCGTGTCCTGGGGCAAGATCAGAGTAGATGCTAAACCTGTGAAGGTATTTGATATGGTATTACATATTAATGTCAAAGTTATGTTCCAAATTTTAATGTTAGAGAAACAATATATACTGTTCTGGATTTCTTAAATAACCATTGGCCCAATAGATCTTTATTCTGGCTCAACACAAATGCAATAGTGTATTATATTTCTTTTTTTTAAAATAACGATCTCTGTGTAGAGCAAAAGCAGAGATGATGTGTTCCAAAGCGAATTTATTCTGTCATCACAATTGAAACTTTGATGTTTTAATACACAGCTTCTCATTTCTGTCTTTCCAGGTATGTGCAGATGCTTCCATCGTTTTCCCCCTATTGGTGGCAGAGACCTTTGCAGTCCATGCTAATAAGATGACAGCTGGCAAGGAAAACAAATAAACAAATTGTCAGTCTGGACTACAAAGCTTCAGATGGAATCAGTCATATTACACATTGTAAACCTTGAAAAATTAAACACAAAAACGATGATTCTGGGCTGTATAAATAAAATTGACAACTTGACTCTGTCACGGAATGAGCAGGAGTCAGACTGGTGGTAAGTAAAACGAGCTTTATTCACAAAATCCAACAGGAGGATAGGTGAGCTGGCAATGCACAAACAGAACTTAGCTGGAGTAGTTGGAGTCTTAGGGTGGCAGCTGATGGCAGGAGGATGATGGCAGGAGGAAGGTAGGATTCTCAATGGCACTAGGTAAGTAGCAGGAGAGAGTCTTGGTGTCTTGTTACGAAGACTCTTATGGATAGGTTCAAAAATATAGCCTACTAAAAATGAACTGTTATAGCTGCTATAGAGGTCAAATTGCAAGTGCGTCAAGTGACGGGACTCGTTGAGAAGCGAGCAGGCTGAGGCTAGTTGACTGGAACGTTAGTTGTAGAGAAGAATATGTCACAGAAAAGGCTACGAGATTTTTTCTTCCGGCATAGTAATGCGGCTAAAATTAATACGATTTCATCTGTAGATGATACAGTTGATGTTTCCTTGCTTCCACCGAGGCAAACTCTGTTGGGGAGCTGAAGAGCCTGAGTCTGAAATAACATTAGCAAGCAACTCGGCTAACGTTAGCAGCACCATCATAGCATCTAACGATAACTTTACAGAATGATTCGAAAAGCCCTGTCTGCCAAGCAATGTTATGGGTTTGGCATTTTGGTTCTGTGTGGTCTTATTTTGGTAATCTGTTTTTTCTGTTTTGTATTTTTGCCCTGTTTCCTGTTTAATTTTGACGGTCTGGTTTTCTGTCTTGTTGTTTCTGTGCTTCTTGTTTATTCCAGTTTTTTGTACTCCCTTGGTTTTTTGGATTCTTTTTGTCTTAATTTTTGGTATTGTTTTTTTTGCCTGCTGCTGCGCTCAGGACTTCCTTGGTTTATTTTTGTGTTTTATCAATAAATCCTCGTCTTCAACTTTCTCCTGCCTGCCTGCCTGCCTGCCTGCCTGCTCTCTCTGCGATTGGGTCCTCTTATTCCCTACACACATAACAGAATGATCTAACCACAATGGACCCAGCAGACACCACAGAGACTTTGCTGGTCTCTGGCGTCCCAGTGACTGTGCTGCTCATCGGCGCCCCAGAGACTTTGCCAGTGCCCAGCTTCCCAGAGACTCCTGCCCCCCGTGTTTTGTCAGCGGTCCGGCCGACTCCTGCTCCCCGTGTTTTGTCAGCGATCCGGCCGACTCCTGCTCCCTGTGTTTTGTCAGTGGTCAGACCAACTCCTGCCCCTCGTGTCCTGTCGGCGGTCAGACCAACTCCTGCCCCTCGTGTCCTGTCGGCGGTCAGACCAACTCCTGCCCCTCGTGTCCTGTCGGCGGTCAGACCAACTCCTGCCCCTCGTGTCCTGTCAGCACCCCAGTCAACCTCTGTTCCCGTACACATTTCCTGTGGAGAAGGCACAAGTTACGAAATTGTTGCAGAGGTCATTGCAGCCTGATTATCAGCATATATTTTTAGCCAAACATTTTGTGTGGTTTTGACGATCAAAAAAATAATTTACCTTAGCTATACACTGAAACAGACTAATGATGTCAAGGGCGCTTCTGTATTGTTGGGGTATGCGCAGTGGAGTCGGAGTGGCGATTGCAGTCGCATAATTGTGGAATTTGTGGCTGCCCAGGACTTTTCTAAAACTTCTCACCCGTACACTGCGCTAAAATGACGTATTTAGCTGTCAAAATCCAAAACATTTCCTAGGGGAAGAAATCGTCAGATAATCATTATTTTGTTATTCAGCACCCCTGGTCAAAAATAGGTTCCCGCGCGCCTGATAAATGCTCCTATTTAACTAACTAATCTCTGGACATAACTGTGGTAGCTATCAATATAGGTGGTAGCTATCAATATATGCAGTTTGGGACGGTATTATTAATATAGGTAGTCTGTAGATCAGGTTTACCTACACTGTGTGAGAACAGGCCCAAATTATAATTCAATTTGCAGCAATTCCCAAAAAAGTTTTTTGCTTTTTGCCTGCCAGTCGTCATGATTCAGTGTAACGAAAGAACAACTGCCAAGGCCGTTAACATACTGATCAGCATTAATGAGGTGCTTTGACTTGACTATTTATGGTTAAAAATGGGCGTGTACAGGGCGGGATAAGAGGCTGATTCACGTATGCACACTTGTAGGTAATCTGTGATTTATAAAGGGAACACTGTTTACAGATGTGCATATGCACGGTTTTATAAATCTGAATTTTTTTTGGCGTACGCCATTTTTGGCTTTTGGGCGTACGTACACTTTTAGTAAGGATCCTACGCACAGTTTTATAAATGAGACCCCTGCTCGTTGACAGCACTGTTAATCCATGTAGTGGCAACTGTAAACCACAGCATGGCAGTAGTGTAACATGCTGTCTAGGAAATCAGCTGTGTCCTTTTCTATATGACTGAGTGTGTGTGTGTGTGTGTGTGTGTGTGTGTGTGTGTGCTGCACTTCTGCTAAAACCTGCACACAAATAGAATACATTTACTTCCAGCCTGTTTGTTTACCATGTGATTTTGCTTTAGTGGTGTGTCTTCTGTCTCCATGACAACTAGAACTGTCTAAACTGTGCACAGTGATTTTACCGACTGCCTTCCATGTTGAAAATGCAGTAGAAGCACCTACAAGACCCAAAGGCACCCTATAGAGTGGGTAAATATGGGACCTCAGTGCAAACAGATGATTCTAAAATGAAGTTAATGTTGTCAGTTGTGCACGTTTTCATGAACACTTAGTGTTTCAGAACATGCACAGTGAGTTGGGTTAAATAAGAGGGAGTATTATCCAGATAAAGACTGTTTTTAAAAAGGTATTGTGAATTTATTATGCAAATATAAGTGTATTTAGGGAAGATATTGAACTACTGAACAGTGGCAATTATCCTAAAAACAGTAAAGATAATAAAACTATGACTAATAATAGTATCAGTAATTGCTATACAGTACACTGTAAATGTGTTTCTAAAATATCCACTGTTTATCGTGTCTCTTTTTGGTAGGAATTGGACATTTATGAATTATTAAATTTTCTGAAAAATGTTGGATTTATAGAAAAGCTGTTTTCTCGATACATATCGCATTATTTTACAGTATTTTGGTGTAGAGCTGCAGGGTTCATATCTTAATGCTTTTTTTAAGTTATTAACTTCTGGAGCTCCTCTGGTTTATTTTTCCAAGGTGGATTCTTTTTCAATGCAATATTTTTCTCCTTTTCCTTTAGCTTTCATGAGAGTCATTATAGTCATGTGTCAAGTTTTCCGATGTTTGTTTCAAAAATCTTGCTTTATTTTATAGCCAGCGGTTATGAAGATTGTAAAAAATATTAGGCCCTCACATTCTCCAGGTTGTCCGTTTGTCAAAAAAGCATTTCTCTGAAGCTATCGCCGTCTATACTTTCTAAAGCTTTTGTAATATATTCAATTGTTCCGTACTCATTCTTTATGTAATAGTTTGTGATGTAGGTAATCATTGCATAATATGTGTTCCTTTAATTGTAAAGTGCACTGAGATTATGTTTAATCAATCAAAATTTGATTGATTGAATAGCCAAAACATAAGTCCATGTTTGCATTCCATGCATCCATTCTGAGTTCTAATTATTTATCATTATTTCATCAATATCTCTTTGTAGAGTGACCTCCTATCCACACAAAAGACATGACATTTATAAATGTAGATTGAAAACCCATCTCTACTCCTTATACTACAGCCAACCATAACACACCCTCCTTTCTGACTCCTGCACAAACAGACCTTTTTACTTATTCTCTTATTTATTATTACTGCTTTAATGCTGTTCAATTGTAATGTTGCTGTCTGTTATTACTGTGTTCCTTTACTTTTAAAGTGCAGTGAGACCATGTTTAATGGTGATTTTACACTTAAAATAAAATGTGATTGATTAAACCTAAACTAGATTATAAGTCGTTTGAAAGCCTTGTTCTTTATCTTTCAAATCCAACGTGGAAAACATTACAGCCAATTCTATTTGTTAATGGGTACTGCGCTCCAGGTCCTCATTCTGAGTTTCTATCTGAATTCTCAGAGTTTTTATCATGTCTAGTCCTTAAATCAGACAAAGTACTTATTGTAGGTGATTTTAATGTCCATGTAGACTCAATTGGTTTCAGTCAGAGTGTGCATAAGGCTACTCACTGTTTTAACCACACCCTCGACCTTGTGCTGGCATATGGCATCGAAATTGAAGATTTAATAGTATTTCCACAGAATCCTTTATCAGATAATTTCTTATTAACTTTTGAATTCCTACTACCTGACTATACGCCATTAGGTAAAGTTTCTACACTAGATGTCTATCTGACAGTGCTATGGCTAAATTTAAAGGAGTGATTCCAACAGCATTTAACTCAAAGCCATGCCCTAATATAACAGAGGACTCCCTATGTTTACTTTAGTCCCTCCCAAATTGATTTGTACACGGCGCTGCAGCCTCGCTACGGACGACTTTAGACTCTGTTGCTTGTCTCAAAAAGATGATGATGAAGCAAAGGAAAGTGGCACCTTTGTATAACTCCCAAACCTATAGGTTTGTTTTATATATATATATATATATATATATATATATATATATATATATATAGGCTATATATATATATATATATATATATATATATATATATATATATATATATATATATATATATATATATATATATATATATATATATATAAATATCTCAATTGCAACATGACTACAGCTAGTAAAAGCATCTTACTCAATCCCCAGTTTCTTAAATGATCTGTGAACTGGAGCTTTTGGAGTTCACCCCATACATAAAATAATAAGTAATTCACAATGCTATGCACAGCATGGATACAATATACTCTGCATTTATTATTGAATGAAACATTTGTTTTTAATGAGTTATTCGCCTATACTCCAATTTAAAGAAAATGCTTCTGCTAAAATAGACCTACTTCACATTCATTTAATAATGGTTGCTTGACATTATAAAAAGCTTCACCTGCAGCTGGCCTGCTGCCAGTTTGAATCCAGCTCTGTTGAGCTGCAGATCTTTTAGCTGCTTCATTGAGCTCGTTCTCTTTCTTCTTCAGTCATCTTTGTTGTGAAGGCATACTTAAGCAAACAAAACTAACATTTTGGCTATACATTAATTAGGGGTCCAAGCCCGAGTCTGGAAGAACCGGCAGTAGCAGAGCTACGCCGTTCGCACAGGGTTGTGGAACCCTATTGTTGGTGTAAGGATTAATCATTATTTTTCTTCTCCGCATAAAACTCCGACTACAGCCTAAACTGTACATGGTGGGGGTTTCCCGTTTTCAGGACTGGTCCGAAACTCCGCATGGACCTCAGGCGCAAAAAAATACCCACTTACACCTCTAGATGGCGCTATAGCAGAAAAACGTGTTTGGCCCTATAACTCCCACACCGTACACCGGACATTTAAAAACCATACATCCAGGCGTTCCCTGGATCCAACTGAATCACGTGATATAGGCCACTGTTACGTGTGTGTGTATGTGTTTTCTCTGCTCTCTTGTGTCCTGACCCAGGTACCGCCCTCTCTAGTTGATTGGGCAGGCACACCTGCAGCACCTCAGCGATCATGTGGATTGTGGTAAAGCTGCAGGGATTAAGGCAGAGAGGAGGACGGTGGGCGAGAGGAGAGCCGAATAGAGGTGTGTTGCTGTCGGTCGTGAATCAGAGCAGAGTGGTGCTCTGCGTCGTGTCATTTACGTTTAATGTTGTTGGCTGGTACTTTTGTTAACTTCCTTTCTTTCAGGGTAGTTGTTTTGTGTTAATGTTGGCTTTATTTTCGTAATAATAAATCGTTCATTAGTACATTTTATTGTTTCCTTTCTTCCTTTTACGCACCCGCCTTATTATTATTGTTGCTCCCCTTTTCCCCTGGACACCGCTACGGGGACGTAACAGCCACGCACATTTCTGCCTAGACTTTTATGCGTGAAAAATCGCGATTTATCAAAAACCTACTTTTTCGATCTCCTCCTAGACCGTGCGACCGATCTGCACGGAACTTGGCCCGTAGCATCTCCAGACCGACCTGACAAAAAGTTAATGAAAAGAATTTTTATAGGATAAAAATTGCGCATATTACGCACAAACAAATTTGTGTAGCTAACTATGAAAACACCAACTTTGCCATATCTCAGGCAAAATAAATGATATTAACGCCAAACTTTAGATTCTTGTATGCCATGACCCTCTGGAAGTCCCCCATGTGTTTTACAAAAATTGGTCACTAGGGGGCACTGCAAGTACAAAAAGTTTATATCTCATGAACGGCTCATCTGATTTTTACAAGATTTGATGGGTACCATTTAGGGCCACTCTTGAGGCTAACCTTCGAGTGGGGTACTGAGGGGTCAAAGTGGACGTGGCCTATGGGATCCAAGTCTAGATTCATCACTTACACTAATGTGAACAACTTTAAATTGACAGGGTAGATGGACATTGGGTCATGGACTAGGTGGCGCTATAATATTTTTTTTGCCTTTAACTCCCACATTACACATTGCACAT
>CM042331.1:4890791-4898291 GCA_023566125.1 Zingel zingel
AAATCACATCAGGGTCAATGTTTCTGTTTCTCTATCTCCATTGGACAATGGTCAGACAGGATAGGGTGGTATCCTGATCACATACTGGAGATTTTATCACATCAGGAATTGGAAAATGTGGTCTGAATTACAGCTCAATGAATTGACTCGACTAGCAATTAAACTGACAGGAGTCCTTACTTGAACTTTAAAATATTTATTTATTTATATTTTTTCATCTCAAGAACTCAAAATTGGCCATTAAACTGGAAACTACAATTATACAATTTTTCAATTCGTGAAATTATGATTCACTTTCATTAGCACTGTGAGATTGGGCATGGCCTTGGCGAAGGTCTGTGCTCTCTGAGTGTCCTTCTAGTATTGTTTAATTTAATCCATTTACCAGCACCAGTGTTTAGTTTTTTAATTGATGAGTGGTGATATAAAACAAAAACTAAAACATATCTATCTATCTATCTATCTATCTATCTATCTATCTATTTATCTTTCTATCTTTCTATCTTTCTATCTAACTACATGCTAACACCAGGGAAACCTGTAATCTTGTCTGCCAATAATGTTAGTTTCTCCCCAATTTCAGATCACGTTCATGCTGAAACATGTCTGGTTGTGTAGTTTTCGGTTTAAAGTGCCCATATTATGCTCATTTTCAGGTTCATAATTTTAGAAGAAGTCTCCCGGCTAATCCTGCCTTGTACTGACCGAAGTTGTAGAAACAGCTAGCTGATGTGGTATTAGCTAAAGTGGTTAGAACACACCAAATGTTTCGGCCAATGACGTAGATAGCCCTGCCGATTTTGAACAGCTCACCCAGACACTGAAGGCAGGATACATTCAGAAACCTGTATCTCATTCAAAACAGAATGGATGGTTTTTTTCTCCAAGTTTTTATGTGTGTGGAAGCACACTTT
This sequence comes from Zingel zingel, assembly GCA_023566125.1. NCBI lineage: Eukaryota > Metazoa > Chordata > Actinopteri > Perciformes > Percidae > Zingel > Zingel zingel. The sequence goes on from CM042331.1 coordinate 4,891,706, forward strand.
GTGCTTTGTGTGTTCTAGTAGAAACACAAAGCACAAGTATGAACCTGAAAATGGGCGTAATAACTCACCTTTAAATCAACTACTACAATGTTTTTAATCAATGTCTCCCCTCCCAGTGTTGGACTTGACACCAGTTTGGTAAGCCAGTCTTTGGACTCTGTGGCGCAACGGTAGCGCGTCTGACTCCAGATCAGAAGGTTGTGTGTTCAAATCACATCAGGGTCAATGTTTCTGTTTCTCTATCTCCATTGGACAATGGTCAGACAGGATAGGGTGGTATCCTGATCACATACTGGAGATTTTATCACATCAGGAATTGGAAAATGTGGTCTGAATTACAGCTCAATGAATTGACTCGACTACCAATTAAACTGACAGGAGTCCTTACTTGAACTTTAAAATATTTATTTATTTATATTTTTTCATCTCAAGAACTCAAAATTGGCCATTAAACTGGAAACTACAATTATACAATTTTTCAATTCGTGAAATTATGATTCACTTTCGTTAGCACTGTGAGATTGGGCATGGCCTTGGCGAAGGTCTGTGCTCTCTGAGTGTCCTTCTAGTATTGTTTAATTTAATCCATTTACCAGCACCAGTGTTTAGTTTTTTAATTGATGAGTGGTGATATAAAACAAAAACTAAAACATATCTATCTATCTATCTATCTATTTATCTATCTATCTATCTATCTATCTATCTATTTATCTTTCTATCTTTCTATCTTTCTATCTACCTACATGCTAACACCAGGGAAACCTGTAATCTTGTCTGCCAATAATGTTAGTTTCTCCCCAATTTCAGATCACGTTCATGCTGAAACATGTCTGGTTGTGTAGTTTTCGGTTTAAAGTGCCCATATTATGCTCATTTTCAGGTTCATAATTTTAGAAGAAGTCTCCCGGCTAATCCTGCCTTGTACTGACCGAAGTTGTAGAAACAGCTAGCTGATGTGGTATTAGCTAAAGTGGTTAGAACACACCAAATGTTTCGGCCAATGACGTAGATAGCCCTGCCGATTTTGAACAGCTCACCCAGAGACTGAAGGCAGGATACATTCAGAAACCTGTATCTCATTCAAAACAGAATGGATGGGTTTTTTTCCAAGTTTGTATGTGTGTGGAAGCACACTTTGTGCTTTGTGTGTTCTAGTAGAAACACAAAGCACAAGTATGAACCTGGAAATGGGCGTAATAACTCACCTTTAAATCAACTACTACAATGTTTTTAATCATTGTCTCCCCTCCCAGTGTTGGACTTGACACCAGTTTGGTAAGCCAGTCTTTGGACTCTGTGGCGCAACGGTAGCGCGTCTGACTCCAGATCAGAAGGTTGTGTGTTCAAATCACATCAGGGTCAATGTTTCTGTTTCTCTATCTCCATTGGACAATGGTCAGACAGGATAGGGTGGTATCCTGATCACATGCTGGAGATTTTATCACATCAGGAACTGGAAAATGTGGTCTGAATTACAGCTCAATGAATTGACTCGACTAGCAATTAAACTGACAGGAGTCCTTACTTGAACTTTAAAATATTTATTTATTTATATTTTTTCATCTCAAGAACTCAAAATTGGCCATTAAACTGGAAACTACAATTATACATTTTTTCAATTCGTGAAATTATGATTCACTTTCGTTAGCACTGTGAGATTGGGCATGGCCTTGGCGAAGGTCTGTGCTCTCTGAGTGTCCTTCTAGTATTGTTTAATTTAATCCATTTACCAGCACCAGTGTTTAGTTTTTTAATTGATGAGTGGTGATATAAAACAAAAACTAAAACATATCTATCTATCTATCTATCTATTTATCTATCTATCTATCTATCTATCTATCTATCTATCTATTTATCTTTCTATCTTTCTATCTTTCTATCTACCTACATGCTAACACCAGGGAAACCTGTAATCTTGTCTGCCAATAATGTTAGTTTCTCCCCAATTTCAGATCACGTTCATGCTGAAACATGTCTGGTTGTGTAGTTTTCGGTTTAAAGTGCCCATATTATGCTCATTTTCAGGTTCATAATTTTAGAAGAAGTCTCCCGGCTAATCCTGCCTTGTACTGACCGAAGTTGTAGAAACAGCTAGCTGATGTGGTATTAGCTAAAGTGGTTAGAACACACCAAATGTTTCGGCCAATGACGTAGATAGCCCTGCCGATTTTGAACAGCTCACCCAGAGACTGAAGGCAGGATACATTCAGAAACCTGTATCTCATTCAAAACAGAATGGATGGGTTTTTTTCCAAGTTTGTATGTGTGTGGAAGCACACTTTGTGCTTTGTGTGTTCTAGTAGAAACACAAAGCACAAGTATGAACCTGGAAATGGGCGTAATAACTCACCTTTAAATCAACTACTACAATGTTTTTAATCATTGTCTCCCCTCCCAGTGTTGGACTTGACACCAGTTTGGTAAGCCAGTCTTTGGACTCTGTGGCGCAACGGTAGCGCGTCTGACTCCAGATCAGAAGGTTGTTTGTTCAAATCACATCAGGGTCAATGTTTCTGTTTCTCTATCTCCATTGGACAATGGTCAGACAGGATAGGGTGGTATCCTGATCACATGCTGGAGATTTTATCACATCAGGAACTGGAAAATGTGGTCTGAATTACAGCTCAATGAATTGACTCGACTAGCAATTAAACTGACAGGAGTCCTTACTTGAACTTTAAAATATTTATTTATTTATATTTTTTCATCTCAAGAACTCAAAATTGGCCATTAAACTGGAAACTACAATTATATATTTTTTCAATTCGTGAAATTATGATTCACTTTCGTTAGCACTGTGAGATTGGGCATGGCCTTGGCGAAGGTCTGTGCTCTCTGAGTGTCCTTCTAGTATTGTTTAATTTAATCCATTTACCAGCACCAGTGTTTAGTTTTTTAATTGATGAGTGGTGATATAAAACAAAAACTAAAACTATCTATCTATCTATCTATCTATCTATCTATCTATCTATCTATCTATCTATCTATCTATCTATCTATCTATCTATCTATCTATCTATCTATCTATCTATCTATCTTTCTTTCTATCTTTCTATCTAACTACATGCTAACACCAGGGAAACCTGTAATCTTGTCTGCCAATAATGTTAGTTTCTCCCCAATTTCAGATCACGTTCATGCTGAAACATGTCTGGTTGTGTAGTTTTCGGTTTAAAGTGCCCATATTATGCTCATTTTCAGGTTCATAATTTTAGAAGAAGTCTCCCGGCTAATCCTGCCTTGTACTGACCGAAGTTGTAGAAACAGCTAGCTGATGTGGTATTAGCTAAAGTGGTTAGAACACACCAAATGTTTCGGCCAATGACGTAGATAGCCCTGCCGATTTTGAACAGCTCACCCAGAGACTGAAGGCAGGATACATTCAGAAACCTGTATCTCATTCAAAACAGAATGGATGGGTTTTTTTCCAAGTTTGTATGTGTGTGGAAGCACACTTTGTGCTTTGTGTGTTCTAGTAGAAACACAAAGCACAAGTATGAACCTGGAAATGGGCGTAATAACTCACCTTTAAATCAACTACTACAATGTTTTTAATCATTGTCTCCCCTCCCAGTGTTGGACTTGACACCAGTTTGGTAAGCCAGTCTTTGGACTCTGTGGCGCAACGGTAGCGCGTCTGACTCCAGATCAGAAGGTTGTGTGTTCAAATCACATCAGGGTCAATGTTTCTGTTTCTCTATCTCCATTGGACAATGGTCAGACAGGATAGGGTGGTATCCTGATCACATGCTGGAGATTTTATCACATCAGGAACTGGAAAATGTGGTCTGAATTACAGCTCAATGAATTGACTCGACTAGCAATTAAACTGACAGGAGTCCTTACTTGAACTTTAAAATATTTATTTATTTATATTTTTTCATCTCAAGAACTCAAAATTGGCCATTAAACTGGAAACTACAATTATACATTTTTTCAATTCGTGAAATTATGATTCACTTTCGTTAGCACTGTGAGATTGGGCATGGCCTTGGCGAAGGTCTGTGCTCTCTGAGTGTCCTTCTAGTATTGTTTAATTTAATCCATTTACCAGCACCAGTGTTTAGTTTTTTAATTGATGAGTGGTGATATAAAACAAAAACTAAAACTATCTATCTATCTATCTATCTATCTATCTATCTATCTATCTATCTATCTATCTATCTATCTATCTATCTTTCTTTCTTTCTTTCTATCTTTCTATCTTTCTATCTAACTACATGCTAACACCAGGGAAACCTGTAATCTTGTCTGCCAATAATGTTAGTTTCTCCCCAATTTCAGATCACGTTCATGCTGAAACATGTCTGGTTGTGTAGTTTTCGGTTTAAAGTGCCCATATTATGCTCATTTTCAGGTTCATAATTTTAGAAGAAGTCTCCCGGCTAATCCTGCCTTGTACTGACCGAAGTTGTAGAAACAGCTAGCTGATGTGGTATTAGCTAAAGTGGTTAGAACACACCAAATGTTTCGGCCAATGACGTAGATAGCCCTGCCGATTTTGAACAGCTCACCCAGAGACTGAAGGCAGGATACATTCAGAAACCTGTATCTCATTCAAAACAGAATGGATGGGTTTTTTTCCAAGTTTGTATGTGTGTGGAAGCACACTTTGTGCTTTGTGTGTTCTAGTAGAAACACAAAGCACAAGTATGAACCTGGAAATGGGCGTAATAACTCACCTTTAAATCAACTACTACAATGTTTTTAATCATTGTCTCCCCTCCCAGTGTTGGACTTGACACCAGTTTGGTAAGCCAGTCTTTGGACTCTGTGGCGCAACGGTAGCGTGTCTGACTCCAGATCAGAAGGTTGTGTGTTCAAATCACATCAGGGTCAATGTCAATGTTTCTGTTTCTCTATCTCCATTGGACAATGGTCAGACAGGATAGGGTGGTATCCTGATCACATACTGGAGATTTTATCACATCAGGAACTGGAAAATGTGGTCTGAATTACAGCTCAATGAATTGACTCGACTAGCAATTAAACTGACAGGAGTCCTTACTTGAACTTTAAAATATTTATTTATTTATATTTTTTCATCTCAAGAACTCAAAATTGGCCATTGAACTGGAAACTACAATTATACAATTTTTCAATTCGTGAAATTATGATTCACTTTCGTTAGCACTGTGAGATTGGGCATGGCCTTGGCGAAGGTCTGTGCTCTCTGAGTGTCCTTCTAGTATTGTTTAATTTAATCCATTTACCAGCACCAGTGTTTAGTTTTTTAATTGATGAGTGGTGATATAAAACAAAAACTAAAACACATCTATCTATCTATCTATCTATCTATCTATCTATCTATCTATCTATCTATCTATCTATCTATCTATCTATCTATCTATCTATCTATCTATCTTTCTATCTTTCTATCTTTCTATCTTTCTATCTAACTACATGCTAACACCAGGGAAACCTGTAATCTTGTCTGCCAATAATGTTAGTTTCTCCCCAATTTCAGATCACGTTCATGCTGAAACATGTCTGGTTGTGTAGTTTTCGGTTTAAAGTGCCCATATTATGCTCATTTTCAGGTTCATAATTTTAGAAGTAAGTCTCCCGGCTAATCCTGCCTTGTACTGACCGAAGTTGTAGAAACAGCTAGCTGATGTGGTATTAGCTAAAGTGGTTAGAACACACCAAATGTTTCGGCCAATGACGTAGATAGCCCTGCCGATTTTGAACAGCTCACCCAGAGACTGAAGGCAGGATACATTCAGAAACCTGTATCTCATTCAAAACAGAATGGATGGGTTTTTTTCCAAGTTTGTATGTGTGTGGAAGCACACTTTGTGCTTTGTGTGTTCTAGTAGAAACACAAAGCACAAGTATGAACCTGGAAATGGGCGTAATAACTCACCTTTAAATCAACTACTACAATGTTTTTAATCATTGTCTCCCCTCCCAGTGTTGGACTTGACACCAGTTTGGTAAGCCAGTCTTTGGACTCTGTGGCGCAACGGTAGCGCGTCTGACTCCAGATCAGAAGGTTGTGTGTTCAAATCACATCAGGGTCAATGTTTCTGTTTCTCTATCTCCATTGGACAATGGTCAGACAGGATAGGGTGGTATCCTGATCACATGCTGGAGATTTTATCACATCAGGAACTGGAAAATGTGGTCTGAATTACAGCTCAATGAATTGACTCGACTAGCAATTAAACTGACAGGAGTCCTTACTTGAACTTTAAAATATTTATTTATTTATATTTTTTCATCTCAAGAACTCAAAATTGGCCATTAAACTGGAAACTACAATTATACATTTTTTCAATTCGTGAAATTATGATTCACTTTCGTTAGCACTGTGAGATTGGGCATGGGTATGGCGAAGGTCTGTGCTCTCTGAGTGTCCTTCTAGTATTGTTTAATTTAATCCATTTACCAGCACCAGTGTTTAGTTTTTTAATTGATGAGTGGTGATATAAAACAAAAACTAAAACTATCTATCTATCTATCTATCTATCTATCTATCTATCTATCTATCTATCTATCTATCTATCTATCTATCTATTTATCTTTCTATCTTTCTATCTTTCTATCTAACTACATGCTAACACCAGGGAAACCTGTAATCTTG